>JAUZST010053095.1:9757-24432 GCA_034779995.1 Parotocinclus haroldoi | reverse complement strand
TGTGTGTGTGTGTGTGTGTGTGTGTGTGTGTGTGTGTGTGTGTGTGTGTGTGTGTGTGTGTGTGTGTGTGTTTTAGCCCTGAAGGACTGCAGCGGATGCTTTTGATGTAACATTTATGATCTGGATGACACTATGACTTTTTTTAAGGAATGTGGGTCATGTTAGCCGTAGTCTGCTAAGCAACCAATCAGAAGAGTCTAAACAGGAGCAGCCCCCCCAACCACACACACACACACACACACACACACTGCCGTTTGTGAGACCCTTCCACTGACTGTTATTGTATGTAAATAATACAAACCCTCCATCTAAGCCTCGTCTTAACCTTAAATAACCTAAAAGGGAGGAGAAACACACACTCACAAACGCAATACGACATGTAACAGTAAACACACATGTGAAGGTGAATATACACACCGACTCAGACCTCAACAGACACACACACACACACACACACACACACACACACACACACACACACACATACACACACACACATATCACGAAATCTCCTGAAATGATCACATAAATATGTAAATGCAAACACATACAGCGACAAAAATGATACGGATGTGTTGGAGCACATACCCACAAACACAATACAGCATAACATTACACACACACACACACACACACACACACACACACTGCTGTTTGTGAGACCCTTCCACTGACTCTGTTATTGTAGGTAAATAATATAAACCCTCCATCTAAGCCTCATCTTAACCCTAAATAACCTAAAAGGGAGGAGAAACACACACAGATGTGTATGAACACACACCCACACACACAATAAATGGTAAAATGGTAAGTAATGATGTATAAGTACTTTGTAACTGTTCTTAAGAATTCTTTTGGGCATCTGTTGGGATCTTTCCTTGATTATTTCTCTTATTTCTACTCCTAAAAATAATTCTATCCACTAGAGGTTTATCCAGTGTCCCTGAACGTTGAATTTCGGTCATGAGCGAAGAGATTTGTTTTATCTACATACTATTTGGAGTGTTTGAGTATTTGCATGAGTATTTTTCTTAAATATTGTAGTTTAAAAGGACAACAATCCAATCGGGAAAAATCGTCAAGGCTGCAGTTCGTTCGTGAGAATAAGTGGTCGTTACCGTGTTTGGTTATGGTTCAAAAATAAGTCAAGAAAATTCCAAGTATTTATCCTGTTGCTGTTGTGGTTTTATCTAAAAATGATAAGGTCGTTTGTACAATTAGACGCCGTAGTGTATAAGGGCGGACGTGCAGTGAGCACGATAGAGTGCTGATTTGGGATGTCTCCCAAATTACAAGGCAAAGAGGAACTCTGGAATGCCAGAGGGTGAGCATGAGATAGGTAACGAATAAACGCGGAAGACCCCGAAGCGGCAAAATGCGAGCGTATGAGCTCGGGCGCACATGTAGCATGAGCGCAAATAAGTCGCGGAAGGCACCAAAGCTTATAGCTTAAAGCTTAAAGCTAAGCTAAGCTGCACGTGGCTAAAATCATTCTTTAAATTTTTTTCACCCCCTCTCACCCTAGAATGGTTTGGCCGTACTGTAGGTAATTTACTGTTAGGGGAAGGCTGTAAAAGTCTTCCATGGCATGGAGGTGAGTGTTTGAGTAATATGGTAGATCACTATATATTGCAGATGCCTTTTGAGAGTGGGCTGTTTAAAAACTCTCCCTGCTCTATATTTTGTATATAAAATGTTATTTTCTTGTTTTTCCATTTGTTATTCTTCACAGAGCCCACTAATAAATACTGCAGCAAATGTTCCAGTCTACTATGTTCCTTTCGGCAAAATATTCGTTTTTGTGGGGAAAAGGTACCACACTATAGAGTTTTTTTTAACTCTATAAATCTGGACTGGACCTCCAGATATCCTTAAATGGTGTGACAGCAGGTTAGCATATTTATTTAATGGGAATGTGGCAGCCTGGCCTAGCGCTTAAGGTACTGAACTCTGGACCTCATGGTACTGGGTTCAAATCCCACCTCTGCCAAGCTGCCACAGTTGGGTCCTTAAACAAGGCCCTTAACCCATGATTGCTTGAATTGTAAGACTGTATGAGCTGTAAGTCGCTCTGGATAAGGACGTCTGTTAAATGGCTTAAATGTTGTTTTATTAATGACTTCATTACAGACACACACACACATACTGTAGTTACGATGTTTATGGTTCAAAGCTCTGTACAGTGTGAGTTTTAATAAAATTATTCGCTATCGTTGTAGTGATTCAACTGGATTTTGTAACCCAGCTGATGTTCTGCTGTTCGTTCTGTCTCGTCACGTATCTCAGTGATTACAGGACTCAGATTCTAATTCTGTTTTACTACAAGCGAGCGCCGTGTGTTTTCGGTTGGCTGTCTCAGTAATGTGTCATTAAGGATGCACAGCGAAGCGACTGCTAATTTAGCTCATTCGGCGCCTGATCGTTTTCTGCCGAAAACCCAGCGATGAGGCAGAAGGATCTGACTATTAATAACCGCCTCAGCATTTTGTGTTTTGCAAGAAAGTTTGTGTGGTAGAGTTCGGTAAAGGATCTGTATATATTAACATTTTTCTCTTGCAGAGATCGTGTTCATCGTGTATTCTTTAGAAAATCAATCAAGCTCGGACCTGGGTTTCCTCCTTGTTCTGTACTTTTCTCTCCCGGAGAAAACGGAGCACGGCCGCTTTGTTACGGGTCAGAAAAGCGCCGATATTGTTCAGAAGGAGATGCACGTCGTTTTAATAGCCCTGTCTGTATGAGATCACAGGTCAGAGCTGAAGAACTCATTATGTCGCCGATGCACTCCAGCCACTAATGTAGCCGTTAATGTGCTCTATCAAAAAAGCACTCCGGGTGCGAATTGTAAGATAAATCAAATTAACTTCCAATCCAGCCTCGGCTCCAATTTATACATATCCTCTGCACCCGGGCTAATTATTACAGTACAGAGCAATGTGCAGTCTGTGTGGCATAACATCCAGACAGTCTGCTCAAAACGGTCAGGGAACAGCACCCAAATCCACGAACATCACCAAATAAGCCATGTTCTATAAAGCAGGTCGCTGATCGTACATTTTGGAGCGCCGTAATGTAAACATAAAGGGTGTTTTCACAAGAAAACCGGGTGTTAATGATCCGTAAATGCCTTAGAGAAAACGAGGAGAAGCTTTAAAATATATAGTAAATGGAGAGACGAGCAAAGGGTTACTACTTACAATAGGACAGGTACATGCAATTAAAAAAACATTTAGAACTTGGTGAAAATAAGTACTGAAAAGTAGTTTTTCAAACAGCGCTTTTCAAAAGTCCAAAGATTTAGAATGCACAAAGCAGATAGAAAAGTAGGTAACATCTAACAAATATAGATTACAGGACATGAACAACAGCAAAGGAGAAAAAGATTTAGGGTTGAGGAAGAATATGCAAGTGAAAAGAGATGAGTTTTAAGATTGGATTTGAATAAAGAGAGAGGGAAAAGGAACAGAAAAGGTCCAGTGTGTTACGATATGTGGTAGGACCGAAGTATATGGGACCGAGGGATCCCACGGCATATAATAATAATGGGGAAATAATGGCACAAGGGGAGTCTGGAACATGTGCTCGCTTATAGCACGAGAAAGGGCGTCGATTTGGGACGCTCCCCAAATCCAGAGGCGCAGAGGCATTCTGCAGCGCCAGAGGGCGAGCGTGAGCTAGAGCATGCAGTAGCACACGAAAAAGATGAGCCGGGGCGCGTCTCAAATAGAGGCGTGCAGCCGGCTGAAGTGAGGCTCGATAAGAGCTGGGCTGGCACGGAACTGGGAAACCTGGATCCCTCCTTAAAAGGCTAAATACCTCCGAGGTTCCCCTCGTACACATCCTTCAGCTCTAAATGACCCCGGATGTTACCAACTGAGTGTAGGGATAGAGCGAACGTGCAACGTGTCGAGGCGTGTGCACACCAGTGGTCGGGTGCGAAGCGAGTCCAATGACCTGGCAACGAACGACGTTAAAACTACCCCTTATATAGCGGGAGAGGCAGGTGTTCGTCATCAGGTCATAAATTAAACGCTAGATATAAACCGCCTCACCGATAGCTCTGTAAGGACAATCAATGAAGCAACTCTCCGGGAAAAAGGTAGGAACCCTAACACAGAAGCCTCGGAGATTAGATAAAGGATTGGTGAATATCAGACAGGTAAGAAGGAACTACAGTAGATAAGTAAGCAAAATATTTGTATTGTATATGGCATACAGTATTTTACAGGCAGTACATAAAAGTCATCCACACAGACCCGAGGAAGTTACACACAAAAAAAGTCGGACTGCTCTAAACTCCTGCTGTCATTTGTACATTTATCATCCAAGCCACCCAATCAGGTCGGATCCCTTTTTGCGTGTCGGCCCTCCCTAGGTTTCTTCCTTATAACATTTAATGATTTTCCTTGCCACTGCCCCCTAAGCTTGCTCAATTTGGGTTTGGCCTTAGGTAGTAGAAGATCATCTAAAATCGTAAAGCTGTTTTGACACAGTGGCATTGTAGGAAGAACTCCAGAAATAAATCTGACCTTGACTTCACTTGGCTGTTGCAGCACAGAAGGATGATCCCTAGCCAGCCTCGAAAGCCTGTCGGAGCTTAAAGAGGACTCGTTATATGCCCATACCATCTTGCTACACAACCAAACCTCAGTAATGTGTGCAGCATGTGGTTTTGCATTGCCTTCTTCAAAAGTGCAAGGGTATAAAAAACTACGAAGAAGAAAATCGTGCATTTCTGAACAACACAGCTTGCTATTGTGTATTTTTGGACATACGAAGGTGAAGGTGTGCTTCAAGCATGATCCACATAGCGCTACGCATTGTACCATGAACGTCGAGCAATCGTCGTGGTGCAGTGACAAGGCTGGGCTCTCCTCTTGCAGCAGAAATCCGTCATGTTCCTGAAAGGCTGTGCACATTGAAAGGTTGAACCTCGTCAAGGGGGTCAAGGATCTGGCATCACTGCCACAGGTGACCACAAAGAGCGACGCTTCCGTGAGACGAGTTTGCATTCTCATACATGACATGAGTTTGCGCACATGTCCCAGCGAGCGAAGTGTCTGTTATCAGAGCACACACATCATTCAGCTTCCTTTACCCTGCACCACCCTCACAGACAATACAGCAGATCCCACAGGTCAGCTGGAGACAGTGGAGGAAACCCAGACTGCTATTTGCTGACCCGCTGACATTTGGAAAAGCTCTGGCAAGCAGGACTCATTTTAAAACGCGAGCCTGTAAAGTGATGCTGGACCGAGCGGCCGAGCATGACAAGGGGAAGGAGTAACAATTTGCTGCTTCACTTCCCCGCCACACATGGCAAAACAGAATAATTAGTAAGGGTACACGATGATCCGTGCTGTACAGAAATCATATAAACATGCCTTTTTGCTTGTTTTCCGATTTGTCAGGTGGTCATTAAACAAACAGGGCCAGTAACAGACTACCATTAGTCATGAGCAGTGCACTCTAATGCACTCAGTCGAACGCTCTGACCTACCTGCATGCTGAAAGACTATAAACACATGATAAATGGCTGCATTAGACACTGGCGTCTCCAGCACTTAATCAAGGAGTCGCTCATTCTGATTAAAACAAATCATTAAACAAATAAATAAAGGAACAGTTGTGTAATTAAGGCTTTGCAGATAAGTTATACCAGGTTACACTAGGATATTAAATGTGCTCAAGGCATGCTCTATTCATGGTCTTCTTCCTAAGCAGTCATGGTACATCTTCCGGACTGTCCACTGAACAAATGCATTCAGGCAGGAGAACATCCAGCTGTTTGTTGGTCTGCTGTTTTTCTCCGCATGATGTGTGAATTGATGATATGTGACAGCTGCCTGCGATAGAAAGACTGACCTTTGCTTTCATCTGAGGAAGATTTTGCATTGGATCACGTGCGCCAGCAAACTATACTCCAGCTTGCCTACAGCCCAAGAAAACCAGTGCTTAACTCTCCGAATGGAAAAGGAAATTCACAGCCGAAGAATGCACGATAGAACCTGGGACCAGGGACCAAACGGTGTCTGCAGAACCGGTGCCGGATTCCCGAAAGGCGTCTTAAGAAGAAATTTGTAGCGGTTCTAAGAAATTCAAAGAAAACACTAAGTAGTTAATAAGAACGTTCGTAAAGGCAATCTCTTTCCCCCCCAAATAAAACCAACGTTACGTCATTTAATTTGCTCAAAGGAAAACCATCAAGCCAAGCATTTGGCAAACACAAAACAGAGATGGTGGTGGAAACCACTTTTTTCACCAGCTGATGAACTAATAGTCAGTTACTGCTGACCCCGTGAAATTTGGCATCCGGGTCAGCCGCTCAGTTCATGTTATACAACCCCTTTCAACTTGGCGAATAATCCACCGGTGAAATGAATAGGGGCAAACGCTAATGACCCTGGTTATAACCACAATCGAGTTAGATAGAATGTGCCCTTGGAAAACCTGGCAACCTGAGTGGCCCATGTAAGTTATTACCATTATCTGATTGTTAATGAGGCGAGGGAAGGGTTCCTGAGTGTTAATCGTAAAGGTTCTGCGTTCAAATCCCAGCTTTGGCAAGGTCCCACCGATGAGCCTTTCAGCCGCTAGTGCTCAGCGTAAAATGATCTAAGTAAATTAAGCAGCCTGTGGAACGTTCCTTTCCTTCCCTTCCCTTCCCACAAAGGCCAAGTGTAATTCCTATAGTACTGTAAGAAGCAGTCTCACTGCTCCTTTGGAAATCTGGTAGAAAGGGTAAGTGAGAAAGATGTTACAGTCAAGGTGCTTTGTGGGTATGGGTTCAGATTTGTGGGATTACACCCACTCAAGAGAGTGGGTTCTAAATTCCGCATGCAGTCTCGTTTGTTGAGCAGCCTAGCTTGAGGGAACAGCAGAATGTTTCAAGTCCTTCACCCGACCTGAGCCACAGTTGAACTATTGGTGAGAGAAATGCATTGCTAAGTGGCCTGGCACCAAGCCAAGCACCAAGATTTTGACCTCACAACCTTCCAATGAGTCATTGTTGCCATTTAGTCGATGCCATTTAAACACATGGGTGACTTACAGATGAGAATTGGAGAGTTGAGGGTCTTGCCAAGAGCCTAATCAGAACCGTCAGATTAGGGATTAGAGGATTTTGTCATGATGGCATCACCCTGGATGGGGCACGCTGTCGTGCATGATCTCCCCCTGTAAAAGGTCTGTTCTTTTCAGAGCTAGTAGCATTAGATGGCAGCATTATTTATAACACTATTATTTATAGCACTTCCTTTAGGATAGCTGGCAAGCGTTTTTTTTGAAAGTGCGTCATTACCCGCCACCGTTCCCACCTTGATTCCTGGTGTTTTACGGTCCATTCAATCCTGTCTCGTCTGCCTGCTCCTGTTTAGCCGTTAGCACCGTTCTGTGTCCCGGTTTGTCTTGTCTCTGCCGTTTCCCTTTGTATCATCATGACCTCATGTCCTGTCGTCTCGGTGTTTGCTGTTTGTACAGTTATCCAGTCCTAGCTTGCGAATGTATTCGTTTGATTTAACATTAGCTCCTTGACTATTTCCTGGCCAGCTCTGTTTGTTCCATGTTTTTCCTGTTTAGCCCCTTGTTAGCTGAGTTAAGTGTCCCTGCTTGTTTATGCTGTCTACATTTCTGATTGGTGTGTTCTTTGTTCCACCGCGGCCCATGTTAATAAACTCTTCATGCTTGCATCTACGTCCACCCCACGACCTCCCTGCTCTGGCCGGTCCGTGACAGTTTGATGGAACCAGGATTTGAACCAGCTGATTAGCAGTCTCAGTCTAACCACTGGTGTGTGTGTGTGCGCGGATGCATTCATTTTCGCCACAGTTATCATTCTGCTTCACGCAATTACAGCTAAAATAATATAATCCTCTGAGTTACATGACAGCCTGCTGTTAGAACATAACAAACTGTATCAGTGTCTCTGCAGGAGACCTGAGAATGGAGGAAACCTCAGCAGCAGCGATGGCTTTTTGGGGACCTGGACTGAAGAGATGAGGCCCTGGGGTGCTGAACTCGCTAATGAGCCTCTTCCACACAGCTGAGTCAGTCGTTAAGCCCTGACTGGCACTCTATCCATCCACGGCCAATGGCTCTACCAGACCTGGCTGCATTCCACTTTTAATGACGACAATAAGATCTGCTATTAACCCCCCACCCCCCATCCCCAATCTTTTTTGCCATTATACAAATCATTCGGTGCAGAGCAATAAAGGAGGTGGAAAACACATCGTCCTCTCTATTGTCTGGCCTCCCTTTTTCTACTCACTACGGATAAACGCAGTGCAGTGTGCCTATCAATATTTATGACTTTTAAAGGTTGTGCTCTCGCTTTTCCTTGAGTTGGATGCAATTACAGGTGCATGTAAACTGTTTGCTCTTTACATTTTAATGCCTGTTACACAAGCACACCAGCATATGGCTTTCAGCGCAGGTAATTGATTGGATTGTTTTATGAACAGAGAAATATTTGCTTAAGTAAACGTTCAGATTTGAAGCTGCAGGATCAGGGATGTGGTTTACTGCTTTATATATTTTCTTTCTCTCTCTCTCTACGAGTGTCTGTGTCCCACTCTCAGAGCCTATGATAGGCTGGCACACTGCCCAGGGTTGGTGCATGCCTTGTTGCAGCCCCGTACGTGACCGGGAATTGATTATGTGGATATGGACAAGTGAGTGAGGGTTCAGAAAACAATAGCACTTATCTTTTCGTAGGTCAAAAAAAAAAGTTCGAATATACGAGTCCACTTCTAATGCGAGATGTGTAAGAAAGATATGTTCTGTTACTGGGACTGGCATCAGGATTGACACCAATCACCATTAACCAGTATGTTGAACTGCAGAAACCCATAGCGCTGTGCAGAGTAAATAGTGTAGTATCCAATTCCCAAAACAAACCTGGTGCTACGACGGCACAAAGCATCAACAGAAATATTATTCTTAGTCTTATTATGCACCCTTTACTTTTCACCCTCTTCATTTTGCTCATAGAAATAATAAGCATAAGTAAAAAAAAAGCCAAAACATACCGAAGATGGGAGTAATTAAATAAGGCACTTGATATGGACAATGGATATGGATATGTTTTTGATCATTATACCCTGATTATGTGGCTAATTCCCTGCTGAAAATACAAGCATTGATCAGCATCAGCTCCATGCTGGTTTAAGTTGGTGTGGTGCTGGTTTTGCTGGTTGACCAGCATGTGCTAGTCACCAGCACACCCAGAAAAGACCAGGATGTGCTGGTCACCAGCAGCATCAAAACACAACAAACGCTGGTCACCACCAAGTCCAGCATCATACTGGTCTGTTTTTTTTCAGTAGGGTTGTGAGGTATTATATACAGAATCGTGTCTTATTTAAGTTCTTTTCCTACAGGAGCTGGGTTTATCTCAAATCAGTTAAGCGAAGGCGAAACAACATTGCAAAAAGTCTTTCTCCGGTTCCAAAAAGCATTTTGCTTCCATCTAGCGTTTAGATGTGTAAGTGCAGCCTCACATTCTTTAATGGCTGCAATGTAATTTTTTTCAGTCATGCAAAAATGCCTCATGCGCTCGATATGAAGAAAGGTTGTAGATTTATACCGAAATAAAATTTAACTTGGCTCAGTCAGTTACGGTTTATTTAACCTAACAGAACAATTTCTGTAGTGCTAGCCCAAGAGTCTGCAACACGACGCTAGCATAGCATAGTGACCTAACAAGGGACTGTACTGGCCTACTGGTTAATGTACTGGACTATGGACCAGAAGGTCCAGGATTCAAATCCCACCTCTGCCACAGTTGAATCCCTGAGCAACACCCTTAATGCACATTTGTTTGAATTGTAAGACTGTATTAATTGTCTGGATAAGGATGTCTGCTAAACAACCTAAATGTAAAATGAGAAACCATTATTTTGATTAATTTAGGTTCCTAGCAAGGCATAAATGCATTTTGTAGCCTTTTTTAATGCTTAGTGCTTTTAAGTTTTGTTTTGTTAATATATTACAAGGGTTGCTATACAAACAGCAGGTAACGTTATCCAAAGTCTCTTAAAATGTTTCAAACCGTTTTTTTAACCGCAACGACAGACTATACTTAACAATTGTTATTCCTAATTTGCTTTTATTCCTATTTCAGTCGTTAAACAGCAAGAAAAAACACAACTAATGTGTAATAGGATCACATTTGTTTGTAAAGCATTTTAAATACCAAGCCCTGAATCACAAGGTCACATCAAATCAAGTTTTACTGTAAAACGTAAATTATACAATCTAATTGGCAACCTTTCGTTGACTTACATAAAGATCAGTGATAAGTGATAACAAAGCTATGATTATTGAGAGCCTTGGAATGACAAATAGTTCAGTTAAAGTGATACATATATAAGAGAGCGTCCACCATCTTCTGTTTATCCTACATATGAACAGATGCCTGCCTTTGCTAAATGAAATACAAAAGATGGGCTGTACTGCTTTAGGAGAACAGTAGGCTTTCTAGAGAACAAGCATTTATATATTTATACATTATTGAAAGTGTTTTGTATGCGGTGCATTTCTAGTAATCAGGGTTCACAGAAACAAAATGAGGCAATTTTTTTACTTCTAAGTAACTATATTTATTGCAACAAATGTAATTACAATGTAATGTAATGAATAATGCACTACACAGACTGAACTATTACATTTATTTCATGTAAATTGATCTCATTCTTCAATCTGGATTTCCTGGGCATAATTATAAACTGATTCAGCGCTTGGGTACTCCTGTTCTGACCAGGTAAGTTTGATAAGGTAAGTCAGGAGCATCCTGCCTTTGCCATTCATGGAATTTAGTCAGACTCAGACGTCTTTCCCACATCATCAGACATCATCAGTTTGCTAAGGTGAAGCCATGCAGCCTGCCACCATTTTTAGGCCTCTATTCATGCGACTTCCCCATACACCTGAACATTTATTTTGAATGCTAGGCACTTGGGATTGTACAGGCTATTTCTAAGAGCTGTTTGGTATGCCTAGTGAAAATGAGGGACCAGTTCTTGGGCGACACCAGCACCAGAATCCAGCTTGAGGACCTTGAAAACCTTTTCACAAAGCCAGTCAGGATTGTTTATGTAACTTTTCCGAACATCCAGTACTGGTGAAGACTGAGATCGATTAATAATGCACAAAGAGTTTAAGCAAACACATGTAAAAACTTGTAAAAGTGAGAAACAACCATGTCAATTCATTTCATAACTGGTAAAAATGCCTAATCTGATTATGAGTAGGAATTTTAGAAACATATAAAATAACAAATAACTTAATAATAGTAAAAAATAAGTGCTGTTTGGTGGGAATTGTAGTCTGTTTCTTAATTGCTAGTTCAGTAAATGCAGTCACCCACAAATCATATATCAGCACAAATGTGGCTTTTAAATGCCATAAAATGTGGTTTTGTGCTGTGCTGTGTAAGATCTCGCCTTCTCCAATATCACATCAATTTTCAAACCACGCAGCAAGTGTAATAACGGGTACATATAGCTCTGGAAAAAACTGTTGGAGCCATTTTGGTTTAGAGTTACGACGACAAAAACGCTTCTTCTTGACGTGCTTCCGTTGGGCAGCAGCAGCGGCAGCATCTCCTGAGCCACCGCATCAGCCCCAGTCTTTGTAACCTGTTCCTAGCGTGGGCTCCCCTCTGAACCTGTCTTCTCAATGTTGTTTCCTCATCTCTGACCATCACATGCAGAGTAGAGCTAGCAGAGTCCACTGGTCTATTTGCATGAATTGTGTCCATCCGCTGACTGGTCCATTGTTCCTTGTTTCTTGACTGTTCCTCCACCGTCTCCGCTGAGATTGTTTGTGTGGCTTGATCTGTCACCTGCTTGGTTCTGTCACCAAATGTGGCTTTTCCACTAATGAGTCGTTTCATCCTGTCCTGGTACTTTGCACTCGACTCTGTTCTCTTGCTCTTTAGAAGGTTAATCTCCATCAGCATACACTCTTTTAAGATAACAATTTCTTTCTCCTTCTCCAGGACTTTCAGCCTGTCTTGCTCTCCATGTTGATGGAGCGCTTCGTTGTTGCTCTCTGTCGCCAATTTTGGTAGCTCCAGTTCAATCTTCTCTCTCTGTAACCGAGCTCTCTCCACTTCCTTTCTCTGAATGTCTTGCAGTCTGTCATGTAGTTCTTTCTTCATTTCAGCGATTGTTTTACTCATATTCATAATCCCATTCTTGTCACTGAGAAGGTCTTTCCTAGGACTCTGATCTTCAGCCTCATCTCTATCTCTTGGTGCCTTGTGTTTCCTTTCCTCTAGAGTTCCGCTGGAGGTTTCTGCATCCTTAATGAGTTTTTGCAGTTCACACTGTATACAGACCTCCTTTGTTTTTGCTTTGTATGTTTGAATCTCTCCAGGTTGCTCCAGCTTTGCATTTGCATTATTTTCCCATCGTTCAACTCTCATTTTTCTCAGTTCCATTATTTCTCTTCTTAGCAAGTCCTTTTCTGTTTCAGTTTCTTGTCTGTTTTCGTTCATCGCTTCCCTGTTTTTTTTCAGTTCCTCAGTGATGTTTCTAATGTGCTGAGTTTTCTCCGCTATTACAAGTAGCAATTCTTCCTTCATGTCTGTAAGCTGGAGGACCAATTTCTCTCTGTCCATTTCACTCTTAGCTTGTTCTATTTCAAGATCCTCTGCCTTGGCTTGAACGTGCACCTTTGTTGGTGTTTCCACTATTTGATTTAGATGTTTTATTTCTGATCTTGTTGATTTAGCAGAAACTGAACTTTCATATTTTGTTATCTGATATTTTAATTCCTCAGCTTGACTCTGTAACTCCATCAATTTCATATGAATGTCAGTTTTCTCTTTCTCAATAAAAGCTTCCTTGGTCTCAAAGTCTCGGTTTTGCTCTTCCATCGCTTTAACCATTTTCTCAATAGCAGAGTCTTTCTGCCTTACATCTTCAAAAAGAACTCGATTTTTCTCCATTTCTTTTTCTAGTTTGCTCTGATTTTCATGACTCTTTATCTTCTCCTTCTCCAATTCTGTCCTCAAGTCCTCGACTTCTCTTTGTAGAGATGCCCTTATCTTCTCGAAGTTCTTTCTCTCATTATCTATCTTTTGGTTTTCTGTTTTAAGATCCTGAGCAAATATTTTTGCTTTCATTGTTTCTTCTTTAATTCTCAAATCAGTTTTCTCCATTTCTATATTTCTCATCTCCATTTCCAGTTCTTCTCTTTGTTCTTTCATTTTATCTTCTGTTTGTTGTTGTTTGGTGTCAAGCTCCATTCTCATTTGTTCCAGGTTAGTTCTTTCCTCCATCAGGTCCCTCATGCTTTTCTCCATCGTATCTTTTTGTTGGTTGATTTTCATCTCTCTCTCATCAAGCAATAATGTATCACTTGCTGTCTTGTTTTTCATTTTATCTATTTCAGTTTTCTCTTGTAAAAGTTGTTCTTTCAGAATGTCCAGTTCCTTCCATCCTTTTTTCATGTCTTCCTTTTCCTTTTCTGTTTCGTCTTTCTGTTCCTTGACTTTGTTCATTTCCTTCTCCAGTTTTTGTTTTTCGTCTTCCATTGCCATTTTTTCTAACTCCTCCTTTTCTTTATTTGTTTCCATTTGCCTTTGAAGCTCCTCAACTCTTCTCTGTAATTCCATCCATTTCTTTTCAACTTCAGCTTTCTCTTTATCCATAAAATCTTTCTTTGTCTCAAAGTCCTGGTTTTGTTCTTCCATTGCTTTGACCATTTTCTCAATAACAGAATCTTTCTGCCTTATTTCTTCAACAAGAACTCGATTTTGCTCCATTTCTTTATCTAGTTTGCTCTGATTTTCATAAATCTTTATCTTCTCCTTCTCCAATTTCGTCCTCATGTCCTCGACTTCTCTTTGTAGAGACACCTTTATCTTCTCAAAGTTCTTTCTCTCGATTTCAGATGTTTGCTTTTCTATATTAAGTTCATCTTCCTGAGCAAATATTTTTGCTTTCATTGCTTCTTTCTCTGTTTCCAAATTAATCTTTTCCATTTCTATATTTTTTATTCTCGTTTCAAGTTCTTCTCTTTGTATTTTCATGTTTTCGTTTTCCTTTTCTGTCTCTTCGTTCTGTTCTTTGACTTTGGCCATTTGTTTTTCCAGTTTTTGTTTCTCCTCATCCATTACTGTTTTTTCTTTTTCTTTTTCAATTTGGCTTTGAAGCTCCTCAACTCTTCTCTGTAATTCCATCCATTTCTTTTCAACTTCAGATTTCTCTTTCTCAATAAAAGTTTTCTTGGTCTCAAAGTCTTGGTTTTGTTCTTCCATTGCTTTAACCATTTTCTCAATGACAGAATCTTTCTGCCTTATTTCTTTAGCAAGAAATCTATTTTTCTCCATTTCTTTTTCTAGTTTGAACTGATTTTCATGAATATTTATCTTCTCCTTTTCCAATTCCATCCTTAAGTCCCCGATCTCTCTTTGTAGAGATGCCTTTATCTTCTCAAAGTTCTTTCTCTCATTTTCTGTGTTTTGCTTTTCTATATTGAGTTCATCTTCCTGAGCAAATATTTTTGCTTTCATTGTTTCGTTCTCTGTTTCCAAATCAGTTTTCTCCATTTCTATCTTTTTTATTATCAATTCCAGTTCTTCTTTTTCCACTTTCATTTTATCTTCTGTTTGTTGTTGTTTGGTGTCAAGCTCCATTCTCATTTGTTCCAGGTTAGTTCTTTCCTCC
>JAUZST010053084.1:0-24436 GCA_034779995.1 Parotocinclus haroldoi | reverse complement strand
TGTGTGTGTGTGTGTGTGTGTGTGTGTGTGTGTGTGTGTGTGTGTGTGTGTGTGCGTGTGTGTGTGTGTGTGTGTTTCTTTAGTTGATCAGTTAGGGGTAAAGCCATACGTCCATACCGGGTGTAGATAGACAGCTCCTCTTCCGCTCTTTGTTAGGGGTGATCTGCTCACTCCAGATCACAAGCAGGATGTTTTATTCTCTCCGGTAAATCTTCAAGATCTCATCTGTTATCTGGATTAATCGGAGGTTTCCCCAAGTCTGGAGCATGTACAGTGTGTGCGCCTTAATCGCATCGGATGTGCCCTATCATAAGAAAGATGGATCTGCTTCAGGAGCGACACGCGTCCACATTTAGCCCGTTCCCGCACACCATCCTCTTCAGTCTTTAAGACGAAAGGTGAAAGTGATCATAAATCGGATCCGCATCAGATTTAAAGCTTAAGGCGTAACACGTGGAGGATCTCGACAGCCTACCAGATGAGGCGATCTTCAGATTATTGTTGGCATCGAGCAACAATTTGTTTCAACAGCTTACAGGTCCCGCTTCTCATTCTCACCGTGGATCCTCCTGGATAGGCTGATCGTTCGAGACTTTTCTTAACTTTACAGTCAAATCAGTCGTGAGAGCGTTCAGTCCTATTAGGCGCCGGGGGAAGCATATAAGACACGTTAAATCCAAGTATGGGACAAACAATCTAGTCTTTCATCGCATATCAGAATCCGGCTATGAAACGCAATCAGGATGACCGGTGTTAAACCAAGCTAATCCGTGCTATCCCGCCTCTCCTGCTTGCACCGTTCCTCTTGCCTTTCCAACACACCGCGAATGCAACAACCCGCGCAGCTTTAAAAGTTGCCCAAATTCCGCATTAAAGCAAGAAATACAATCATTAAAATTCCGCTCTCGTTCCGCTTGTCATTCAATCCTAACACAGAAAGAGCGCGCGCGTGTGTATGTGTGTCTGTGTGTTCATAGACCACGCGCCTCTGCAGACTCCGTCAGAAACGATCAACGCGACGTTTCACTCGAGCATGACGTTTCCGTATTCGCACGTAATTGAAGTCCTCCGTGCTGGAGCGATCGCGGTTTCTTTGTGCGCTTTAGCTGCACACAACAGCGCCTTCTTCCCGCTTCATCCTCCCGTTAATGTCAAGCACTGAGCCTCAGATCCTCACCGGTCCTTACCGTGCCGCTGAGCTCTCTGTAAGACCCGGAACGGATCTCTTTCAGATCAACGGAATGGATTCTGCCTGCCAAGCAGACCGGCTCTACAGAAGAACCTAAGGCACACAGGAGGGTGTGGAACTTTTACGATTATTAAGGGGTAAAACGGAGCCAAAAATGCGTTCATTGAATTTTCCATTGATCATAAATGTAGCATAATGTACTGCATAATGAATAATGGAATTTCCTAATTTTTGTGAGCAGTGTAGATCAACCAAGATATCTTAACTCTGTGCTGAGGTTAAAGCTGGACACTAGTGGCTGTGGACACTAGTGATTCAGTGGATAAGGCTCCAGACTGCTAGAGTCAGCCCCATCGAGAGAATGTCAAAGCCCCCTTGTTCTTCTGCTTCTTCTTCCGTACCTCTCAGTCCGTCTTTCTGCTGCCCTCGAGGGGTTGAGTGTACATTTGTTCTGTTTCTCTAAATAAAACAAGTGTAAAAGGCCTAAGTGGACTCCCTCCTTTGTCCATACTGGGGAGATTTCACCTCTGTTCCTCCGCATCCATGTGTATAGGCAAGGGCTTTTTAATGACTGCATTACCTTCTGTGAAACAGGGCCAAAATGTTTGATGAGTCTACAGACGAGAAATTGAAACGACTAATACTTCTGTATGTTGAAAGCAAAAGATGCAACGACAGAGAGTATTATGAACAAAACAGAAGATCAGCCAGATGAAACAGAGATTCAGTGAGTGAATGTGAACACGCATATATTAATGCCATCCTTCACACCGAGTCTGACACCGCCTGACTGCGACACTGAGTAAGATTTTAAATGTGTTTAATAAAAAGTATGTTTACATCAGGTTAACCCATCAGAGCTCCGTCGTTAGACAGAATGGCTCATCCTACCAGTAGCAGAGCACAAGAGCGTATTGGTTAAGCAACAGGCTGACTATAAAAACATGGATATTAAAGAAAACACTTGGAACAATATAGCTGAAACCTAACAGTTACTGTATGTAGCTGTTTTCTTATTCATCTAACTTTCCTGCCCTAATCATTTATGTGTTTGGTTTGTTGACGCTCTGAAATCTTGGAGACACATCAAGAGAAAGGAAATTAAAGAAAGCAAAACTGAACAGGGAGTTCTCAGAGTCTTTAGACAAAAAGTAACACACTCCGCATGAAGGTCCCAGTAAGTCCAAAATCGCATTCATACTCACCGTGAAAGGTCTATAGACTGCTGCACTATTAATCTGAAGCAATTTTGTCATATTGTGAGCATTTTACTTGTGTTTTGGCTACATTTAGGAAAGTAAGAACGTGTAAATTATTAAGGTCCCAATGTCAGTCTACTATATAATGCATTTTCTTAATTTATATGTTTAATATCCAGCAAATTTAATGATTTGACGTCCCAAACCTAAATCATCAACTCTCAGTATTTTGTATTAGCATTTTCTTTCTCAGTATTAAAAACACAAAAAACGCCACATACTCCTATGTTTCATGGTGATTGAAGATACCTTAAAATTCCTGCAGCCACCACCACCTGAGTGCTCTTATCTCAGTTTCGAAACAGCCACAACAGCCACTATCGCTCTGGATTCTACACTTGATCTGCTTATCTTCTTTCCATTCTTATCTATTCGAGATAAAAGCGCCCTGCAAATCCACAATACTCAAAGGTGCAGGTATAACATATTCAAGTAATACTATTTTTAAACTATTATAAGCCGTGTAACATTGTGGGTATTCAGAAAAACATGGCTTCTCCATAGATTCCTCATCAATTTATTTCAGTTGTTTACCCTGTGTTTTACACATATTATGCTGGACACAGTACTGTGCAAAAGTCTTAGAATTAGGATTCAAAAAGGTTGATCATGAATGGTCTTTTTTTTTGGAAGGGTAATAGCCGAGAAACCACTTTTTTAAAGGGAAAAGACTAAATTGCTAAAACTCAGAAAGATTGGTATGAAGATTGGTGAAAAACGTATTATGAAGTAATTGATGTAAGTCTGAATTTGTTGGCTCTAATTAGCGTCCAAACAATATATATGGTCATTATATCCTTATTAAAACAATTCTAATGGTGATCTAAGGCATTTGCACAGTATGGCATGCCTTTGTAGGATGCTTTTTTAAAATGTAGTTCACATTTTCTCTCATTTTCTTATCAGCTTTCTTTCTGATAACATGATACAGTTAACAGTTGACAATTTTGTGCCACTGTGATCAAAGACAGGAAAGAATATAGCTGCTACTCTGTCAAAAACTTTAAATTAAACTCCCAGAGTATGACATGTGGCTAAAAATCCTCTAAAAGCCCAGAACAGGACTGCAGTGGATGATTCAAACATTGTGGTAATGTGGTAATGGAAAATTCAAACAAAAGATGAGATTTAAAAGTGCACTTGTGGCAGCAAATACATTTTTATGTCTCATCAAAGTTTTTACAAGGCAGGGAAAAGCATGATGCTGCAAGAAAAGAAACAGTGAATTATCTACAGCTTCCAGGTAATGAGCAAGCAAATACTGTTTAGATGCAACAGGTTTATTTATCTTCATGACAGCGTGAAACTGTTTAATGCTTCTCAGTTTGACGACACAAGCAGCACGTAGTCATTTTCTTTATTTGCAGGTCTATCATTAGAATGTCTTCATTGTATATTTAGACAATTAGAACACAGTATTGCACAATCTGTCATAGAATTCAACCAAGATTGTACGGGAATCCTCTAATATAGTGTGACTTGTAATAATCTCATAAAATCACTAAATTGGCAGGAAACTCAAATTGTGCAACAGAAATTGTTCCATTAGTCATTAAATACAACTCAATTCAGAAAAAAAGATGTGACATTATGCAAAATATGTGTCATATATTTACTTTGACTTTTTTCTGGCCCGTTCCTGCATGTCATGCCTGCAATATATTCCAAAAAAGTTGGAATGGGGGCAATGTAGGGCTAGTAATGAACTAAAAAGCAATAATGATGTGAATTGATGATATACTTATGATTTTGTGGGGGAAAAGCAACGTCTAGTAAAGGAGCAAAGATGGCCAGAGGGTCTCCAGTTATGCAACAAATATGTAAGAAAAGTTCAATTTAAAGGTTTAAAAATAATCATCCTCAAAAAGATTGGAAGGTATTTGCATATTTCAGTTCGGCTTGTTGACATTTCTTATTGCAATTATGTCATCTTGAAGGAATATTATGTTGCTCTAACATATTTATAAAAAGTGCATTCATGCTGCCTTCACAGAAGTGTAAATTGCATTTGCCACTGACAGACTGGGGCACTGACATAACCCCATACCAGGAAAGACCCTGGCTTTTGCACTTACAACAGTCTGGATGGTCCATTTGGTCCACAGCATTCAATTCTTCCAAAAAGACCTCTTTTTACAATACTGATTTATCTGACCACAATACACATTGTTTACCTTTTTTAAATACAATGTCTATTTATTTATGGGAATAATAGGAAGCAACTGTTGCCACACATTTCACATTTCATTTTGAAATATGAAATTTTTGTGAGCAGTATATTTACGCTTTGCCAATTTCACTACAGTCAAGACAAAATTCAGTTTGTTGCCAGAAATAGCATGTGTTGCTATGGAGCAAGGGTGCAAGAAAAGTGATCTTCTCCCAGTCTAATGTCGGTCAGCACCACCGCCTTTACCCAATCAGAAGTCTGTAATTAGAAATCAGCAATAGAGGACAGGCACATTGGGAAGAGATAGATCGAGCTGTAGAAACTCTCAGTGGACCTTCTTGGTGATAAGTCAAAATGAACACATCAGACTTGAGAAAATGTGATAGGATACAACTGGGACATGAACTTTTATTTCTGAACTGATTTTTACAATAGAAAAGTGCGGGGACACTTTACAACACAACACATGGCACAGTTAGTTAGTTCATGGCTCTATCAGCAGCTTTCTGGTGTCAGAAGGCAGCCTTGGGGGAAAAGTTAATTACTTGGTTTAAATAATCCACATAATCCTTACAACATGTAAAATGAGTGCATGTGATAGGTGGAACTGGGAGCATAAGCCGTATCACTGGAGTAATACTGGCTCAGCATGATGTTGCTGAGCTTAATGATGATGATGATAAACAAAAGATGATGACAAAAGATGACAAAAACTTAAACCACAAATCATATAAACTGAGAAATGTGTTTTAAAAATTACTTATACATGCATAAACTGATTAGTACAAGTACTTTGGCACTTATATACAGGTAATAATATACAAGGATTTGCTATATAAGGGTCCCTTCTTACACAAGGCAACATTTTGTCCAATGTTTATCGACCTCTGTGATCTCACCTTGGTTTATATCCTAGTAAATTCTGTTACAAGGACATGGGCGTATTGTGCTGAATCATCATAACTATTTTGAATTATCTAATAAATTTGGGTTAGCATGTCCGGATTAAAACAGCTCTTACTTAAAAGGTGTCTCAACCAAATTGAAATTCCTAAGTCCAGTAGGTTTTATAATCTGTTTCTCATTTAAGTTCATATCACAGACAACAAACATAATTTGCTGAAAAGTTAGCACAGGTAACAGCTATAAGGCTTTAATACAAAGAAACATATAACAGATTTAAAGTAGACTAACTCATGCTTTCAACTTGCCAAAACTGTCTTTGATTGTCTATTGAAAAGCACTTCTGTGCATAGCATCTCTTTTCTGTTGTGTTTTAGTGACTCAATGAGACGGTGCCATTGCAAAGCATAAGTTAGTCTACTTTAAATCTGTTATATGTTTCTTTCTATTAAAGCATGCTTAACTAACTTAATAAGAATCTATATAAGTCTATAGACGACTATATATAAAGAACAAAATGTCAGTTTTGACGGACTGCTTGCTTTGATGACTATGGCATTTTGAATGATAGTGTTAATGCAGATCAATTTAGTTTTCATGCTCAGTTTGATGTACCATGTATACAACATGTGCACTTGCATTATTGGGACTGAAGGGCAGGTTTGCATTAAACTAGATTTTATTGTTCTAAGAGTGTATTTTTGACTTGTGTTTCCAAGGTGGGCTCTGACTCAAATCAGATGATTCTAGATGGTCTTGAAGAAAGCAGTTCACCACTCACCATAGCAGAAGAATTGGTGCTCACCATAAGATTGAACTGAACTTGTGCTTTGTTCTTGTTACTTGTACACTAAATGTCAAAATGTGTCAATAACAAATGAAAATAACTCTTTTTTAATTTTTTTATTTCATTTTTTTAATTTGCTATGTCAAACATGGAGATTGACCCTTAGTGTGTGACTGTGCGTGTGCCCTACGATGGATTAGCGCCCAATCTAGGGTTGTTCCTGCCCTTGTGCCCAGAGTTACCGGGTGGGTAACGGCTTGCCTGTGCCCCCGTGTGGATGAAGCTGAAGATAATGAATGATATATGGAGATTTTCCATAACCTCTGTATGTCCAAATACATTTATATGACATAACACCATGTTTTAATTAGAAGAGATAAAAAAATACTCCAAAATAAAACGAAATATAGTTTTGTAACCATCAACATTCAGACCAGTCATAGAAAGTTTACATATGAGGAATATCAAACCAGGCAAAAATGATCTATCAAATTAATATTCAAACAAGTGTACCAGACTATATGGAAAGAAAGTAACTATGCTTAAAGCTTAAAAGATTGTAAAGATTTGTTTGATTGCAAAGAATATTTATAAAATAAAGGAATTCTTATAACATAAAGACGTTCATTAATTCCTGATGTGAATTAGAGTGTACAATAAGTATTTTGATTGAACTGGGATAAAAATATACAGAATAAAACACAGAATAAAAAAAATTATAATTTGCAATATGAAAATGTGCAGACAATTTGCACTGCTTTGCACTGATTATAGATACAGTATAGTCATATAATATCCAATCATTTTCATTTGTACATGTTACAATGGCAAAAAAGAATTTATATTCTATTCTTCTAGACATGCAACCCATCAAATGGAATCGTACAGTCAATGATAATAATAATAATAATAATAATAATAAGCTTTATTTATATAGCACTTTTTCAAACATGTTTAACAAAGTGGTTTACATAAACCAAACAATATGAATAGTGTTAAAAGTGTTAAAACAAAAGAAAAGAAAAGAGTAGAATAAAATAAAATTGAAACATTTAAATTTGCAGACTCACTAAAACTAAAATCTAAACAATAAAAGTAAAATTGAAACAGATTACCATTAGCAAAATGCTAACTTGCATTTCTTAATCCTCCTTTTAAATGTGTTAAGATCATCATCAGGAAAAGAAATAAAAGTCCTGTACTTGTCTCCAATGTCAATAAACAATATACTTGTATGCTTAGCAATTTATAGTTTATGGGCATAGTTGTTTGGTTTAATTGCTGCAGGGTGGATGGACCTTCAAAAATGTTTCAAGTAGCATGATGCTCCAGGTGATTGTTTGAGGGAGCGGATGGAAAGGGGAGTCTCATGATAACTGATAGCTTTTCCAGAATCCTCTTCTGTACCACAATTTCCACAGTGTCTATTTTGCACACTGGCACTGAACCAACTCTCATGATCTTATTGAATCTGTTATTGTCCTTTGTTGTGTTCCTGCTCCTCTAACAACATATATGATGGAACCTGATACCACACTCTTAGAAGATATGCAGCAACTGAGCCTGACACAATGCCTCTGGCTCTGGCCCTTCTTGTAATGGTTGTCTATATTTGCGTCCAATCTCAGCTTATAACTTAGATGGACTACCAGATAGTTGTGGGTCGTAATATTTTTGTTTCAGATGATAACAAGGGTAATGGAGAGAGACTGTATGTTTGCATTTATCATATTGGGCTGTCCGTTTGTTCCCAGAAAGTGGAGTGGGAATGTCCTGGATTTCTGCCCCTGGAATCAGAGGTGAAAAAGGAAGGAGCACTGACAGTTCCCTGTGGAGAACCAGTGCTGCTTACCTTACACACAACTCTGTAGTCAAAGAAACGGATGCTTGCAGGTGAGGCAGGCAATAATCCAGGACACCTGTACTGATCATATTTCAGCTTATCTCTCAGTAGGGTGGACTGGAGGGTATTAAAACTATGAGAAATGTCAAATAACATTACAGTAATAGTGCTGGTGGTGTAAGGGAAAAAAAACTGTAGCATACTAACTGGTATCTATTTCACAAAAGCAACTAGAGCTTGAATGAGGCAGGTCTCATCCTTTTGGGAAGACTTACAAGAAGTTGAGCTTAAATATAACAGCAGCCTAACATGCTAGCCCAGTACCACAGAAGGTTTTAGTTTGGCCAGTAGGATAAAAAAATTACCCAGAATTTGCTCTGTTTTTAAGCAGTGACTACACTTCTATACTGAGCATTATCCCATTCCCATATACGAGACCCTTTCTCATGTGGAGCGCATCTGTGTGTTAGCTGACAGTGGACAGCGAAACTGCAAATGACACCTTGTGGACAGTGATCTTAACAGCCATTGATCTAATGTGATCATCCCTCAGTGCTCCAGCTGCTCTGCTGAGAAAAAAATAGCCAGCCTTTAGGTACACTACTGAAGAGCCTTCTGACACCTCCAGTGAATTGTACCCTGGGGGTGGAAACTTGGCCTGCTCTCTATCCTGTGCAATTTCTGTAAGCCACCATTTAGGTTGCTCCAAGGTAAACCTAGGGGAGTCAAATAATGAAAGTTGCCCCCAATGTTCAGACTGCATCTCTGGCAGAAGAAAGCCACTGTTAATGCCTCCTGGACTTGAGAACATACAAACATGCCCGAATACCTATGGATAGGGAGCTTAAGTCAGAATCGAATGTGTTTATTTGTTATCTCAGAAATATCTTGGAGTTATTGCTCTTCAGACTTCAGAATTTGAAATATTAATAGATACTTAATTAAGTATACACTCATTGACAAAAAACTCACCAAGAATGAGATTTTAAAATCGAATTAAAGTATATATATATAATTGTAACAATGATATATGTAGGTGTACAACTGAAATTTCCAGCATTTAGCAGACGCCCTTATCCAGAGCGACTTACAACAAATGATGCTCTAGTTACCCTGTTAGGGTGCTGCTAGCCTGGACACAAGATATGGATGGCTATTGGAGGGAAACAGGTTCTCTATGGTATCTTGTTGCACATTTACCTACAGATGTTGCAGCTGGGTCTGTAGATCCTCATCCATTACAAAAGCAGCTGCACTACATTGCAATGGCATAATTGAAACTCTCCCCACATAGCCTCAACACTTGAACTTGACTGTCATCTGATCTCAAAACATAACCTGAATTAATAGCTAAACAAGGTAAAGTTCCAGTCCATAGCATATACTCTCCAAGTTGCTCGTGATTGTCAGCGGATCAAGCAATCCTCTGTCTGGACCGTCCATGGTCTGTTCACTGTGTGTGCATGCTCTCACACAAGCACTGCATCCAAGACTTCCTAGCAGTTAGCTCAGAAGATGGCCTATATGGCAGTCAGTACATCAGAATGACCTCCAGCTTCACTCAGTCCAATGATGCACCCCCTCTCTGGCCAAAACTTTGGGTGCATCGTAAAGGCAGGTCTAGACGTCAACAAACTCTCACAAGGAGATACACTATTCAAAAATAAAAATAAATTCTTATCAATTCATTCTTTGTTTAAATAATACAGGGAAACAATGCGAAAAAATGTAAAAACGTCAATCTTTAATTCAAGTGCATTTATTCAGTGTGAAAATAATCCCACATTATGAAATATGATGTTAATACTTTATACAACCCCCTTTGCCAAGAAGAAAGCACTTAATCTTCTCCAATACAATTTCACAAGATGGGAGAATACAGAGAGAGGGATCCAGTCCTGGGTTCTCTCCTATGTACTCTCCTCTTTAGCTCACAACACAAGTTTTCAACTGAGATTAGGTCTGGGGACTGAGGTGGCTATGGGAGGAGCTTGATTTTGTGTCTGGTGAACCATTATTGTGTAGATTGGCCTCACGCTTAGGGTTACTATCTTGTCGAAAGACCCAGTGATGACCCATATTCAGCTTTCGAGCAGAGGACACCAGATTTAGATTTAAAGTGTCCTGGTGCTTTGAAGAATTCATGATGCCATGCAGCCCTAAACAGGTTCCAGGGGCCTTTGGAAGAGAAACAGGCCCACAGCATTACCAATCCTCCCCCATACTTCACTGTGGTCATAAGGTGCTTTTCCTCATATTCATTTTTTGTGTTACGCTTTTTTTGTCAGTGTTTGCTGCCACTCCAGATAAACAGAACTGTAAGTTCTGTAAACAGAACTCCAGATGTTTACATGTTGGCATGTAGATCATGCCTGAAAACTTTGTGACCTCAATCTTCAAAAACCTTCATGTAATTCTCTAAGAGTGAGCTTTGTATAACTTTATAGGTCTATGTATTATGTCATAATTATACCCAATGGAAACAGTAAATCATGAATTACTAATTAAAGTGTCCTAGGTACTCTACAAACTTTACAAACTGTAGTAGAAAAGACATAAATGCTTCAATTACATTTATTTTCTAGGAATTGTAAGGGATGCCAATAATTAAAGGTTACATTCTTTCTACAATTTCCAGTGTAAGATTATGCTTATGCAATAATGTAAAAACAACAATGGAATTTATTTTAGGGCTTTGAACACATTTTAGCAAGGGGCAATAATTGTGGAGGGCACTGTATGTTAAAGTTGTACATAGAGTTACACAGAGTGTGTGCACTGTGAAATACGCTAATAGTAATAAACATGAATGGAAATAAATCAGCTGGCTCAACCGTTAACACAACTGTAACTCAGTAGACTGTTTCATTAATCAGTCTTAGGCTTCTATGTTTGAATACAAAGTTCCACACCGATTACACCCTGCACAGGACGTATTCAACAAAGGCACTCACTAGATACTGAGACAAACCCGATGAACACATGATAAAAGCACTGGTGCACCCAGGTCAACAGCTCGTCTTGCTCAAGTGCTCCTATTAAAATATTCCATTCAAATATCAGTAAAAAGAAGGTGCAAATGTGAACAAGATGCTCGCACTGTACATTCTGTACAATATGGAACCACTTTCACTGTTAAACTCAAGGCTAATGAGAGGCAGTGGATAGTACTGTCACCTCAAAGCTTCAGATCTCCATAACCAGAATATGGGGGTAAAACATGCTCAGGCATGGTACGAATGACCTACTGTGAGTACGCCCTCAAGCGCAGCTATTTTTGTAATTAGTCTACCAGCCAGGGATAATGTAGACTGGGCCAAACAAAACTCACTTGCATCATAAAACCCAGTGGTGTACCATATTACCATCACGGTCACAGTGCTTTTGGTTTGTTTGAGTTTTTTCAATATTATGTACCTACATTATCACTCCAGGTCTCCAGGGGGCGCTAACCCCTATTAATTACTGGAGGCAGTAGAAAAGGATAAAGAGGGCACAGGAACAGGAAGTAGTTGAGAGTTTGTTGGACAGCATGTACACTCGCCTGGGCCTACCTGGCTCCTTTAACCAGGAGTTTTTTATGCTGGTGAGGAGACTTCTACGCCAGTTACGTACCCAGATGTCTGGTTTCGTTACTGTTCTACACTTCATCCTACTGGATTTTTTCTCTGAACTGATTCTTAAGAACACATTGTCCCTATTCATCTGTCAGTCTTCATATTTACGGGACAATTGGGTGAGAGTGTTCCTTTATGGTTTGCGAAGACTGATCTCACAGACTTTGAGTTTGAAAGACAAACATACAAATCATACATATTAATTATATATATATATATATATACATATATACACACACACATATGTGTACAGGGTGTTGAAATATACTATGGAGGTGTGTGCGTGTGTGTAGGGGGGGGGGTGCTGCTGAAATTAACATTAATATACTGCAAAGTTTTTAATACGTGTTGGTGGTTTGTGTACTTTGTTGTTTATTTTTCTATTAATTCCATTGCTTACCTATTTGTTTGTAGATGCAGGTTACCCTTTATTATTTTTTTCCTTTAATCTCCTATACTGAAGGTTAGGGGTTACATAGTGGCACCTGAACAGGGACCCTGCACAGTTTCAATAGAGAAGCTATGTAACCCCCTAACTATTTTCGTAGTTACTATACCAGTCAGGGATAATGTAGATTGGGCCAACCAAATCTCACTTGTATCATAAAACCCAGTTGTCTACTAGACGGCAACAGATTGTATCATTGTACATCACAGATGTAGCATTAAGGAAAAATACTAATAAGGATTCCAGCATATCTAATGACTAATAAGGATTCCAGCATATCTAATGACTAATAAGGATACTAGGATATCAGATGCATACAGCTTTATTTTGGTAATGTGCAATGGAATGACTTAAGTAAGTTAAGTTAAGTTTAAGTACAGGCTTTACTGGTCTTAAAAAGGCCACCATGGCAGTACGCCATTCAGAACTTAATATCAGCCAAAATTTGTCTGTGTAACCAATAACATGTTCACTTGCAGTTTGTCCAACTGCACACGCAAAACAGTATACTTTTTTACATGATAAAAATGAAAGAATAACATTGCCCCCAGAATGTTTTTACACACACGGACCATCAATCATAGTTTTTCTAATTCTGTTCAGTACCGGGAGCATCCAAGTGTTTTATTCTGCCTGCCACATCCTATAAATGTCTAAATAATTAGTCTGTGTCAAACAACAAGACAAAACAGGAGCACATCTGCGTAAGTTCATCCCTAGAGGCCAGTCCAGACATCACGCTTCAGATAGGTGATCTGAATGGAGCCCTCTGCCTGCTTCACTCTACCTGTTTCTTAATGAAGCACACTTTGAAAATGTGCCCTGCACTGAGAAGAAGTCATTATCAAAACAAAGTGCACGCAAATTATACAATATCTGATTCTGCACTAAATTGACTTTTAGTAGGAAGGCTGACAGCAAACATTTAGTCAATGTCTCCAAGTCTTAACAGTGACGAAAAGTGGCAGAGCAGAAGATTAAGGGAACTGACCAGCTACCTCCGTCTAATTCATATGCTTGGCTGCAACTTCAGAACTTCAGAGCACCAAACCGCAGATAAACTGCAGCACTCTGGACAGTTACTGGAGGGGAGGGGAGACACACTGAAGATGGACAGTCAATATTAGAGCAGAATGCAGTAAAAAGTAGTTGCTCTCTGTTGTCCTATTGAGGTGTCTGAATTTTTCACTGAGTCACTGTTGCTGTTAAAGGGTTGTGTGCACTTTTATACTGAATTGAAAACTTTCAGGTGTGGAGCCGTTCAGTGCATCATCTCACCTGGACGCCTAGATACTATGAGTGTCTGAGATCTGAGCAATAAGTGTTGTGGCTCAACAGGTTTGTCTTCTCATTAAGGACAAATATGTCAATATGCAATATGTTACACTGAACATGTTCTGCCTTATTCATGGCTCACAGAAATTTGGGGATATTTCAAAATGGATATGAAGCTATTAAAAAGAAACATTTGATATTATTTCATTAAACAAGATCACAGAAAATCAAATGAAAAGTCAAAGAAAGTTGTTTGATTACGCAAATGAGATGCAAACTCAATTATTGTTTTGAGTAGCAAGTGACATGTTCATGGGGATGAACAGTAACATGTCATACTGGACTGGAGTGCCCCCACATTTATTGGTCAGTAGAGCATATGCTCACCCAAGACTGCCAAATTACACTGACAGTGATGGGGCACGGACAGGGTCAGATTGTCCAGCAGTTCTTGTGGAATCCTCTTCTTATTAATTATGAAATATCTCTTCATTTTGTGTGAGCCGTGTTGTCTGTTAGACAAAGACTCTTCTCCTTAAAGACTCTGTTTTTTTTGTAAAGCTGCTCTCCGACAATGTATAATGATAAAAACACAAATTGAACATCACCCCAAGTTTGAGTCCATGCTGATTGTCCTTGCCTGAGGGAGTGAAGGATGGTTGGTTCACTGACTTAGGTGCCAGTAGCCTCAAGAAACACACACAGATGCTTGGTCGGGTTAAGATCTGGGGATTTTTAGGCCAAGTTTTAATGTTTCTACATGGTTCCTGGACATTTTTTCAGATAATTATTTTTTTTAGTTAAGTGATTTATCATGCTTAAAGCAGTCACTGTTCAAACTGTGATTTTAACCAAACCTTGATTCTGTGTATCATCATGTTTGCACTAGATGAACATGCATTAATGATGTATTATCATGTTTTAAGTACCAGTTCCCCACACATTACACCACGTAAGGTCCATGGATCTGATAGTTGATGTTAACATTAAATAAAGCTGCTTGAATGATGAATTATGAATTGCACTCCTGTGACAGGGTTGGTTGATTAGATAAATACATGAATAAGTGTACTAGTGTAGTGCATATATAAATTGATCCACTTTATATTTATAAAATAATGTAAATCCACTGACTTGTAGATGTTTCTGTGGGTTCAGTATTTGCCATTCAATTCAAGCATTGAACAAATAGCTAATGACTTTTTGGAGTTTTTTGCAAATATTTGTAAAGGATCATAACAACTAACTTGTGCAAATTTTTACAAATTTGCAATTGTCAAGTTAAATTCGTGTATATAGTTGCTTTTTACAACAGAGCAACAGAGCTTTACAAATATGTAAATTAAAAGCTCTAATTGAGAAAGCCTTTGAAAAAATTCCTAAAGCTTATCAGGAAAAACATTGGGAGGATTAAGAAATGAAAAAATGACCCATGCTCTTTGGGCTGCTTAGATGTTACATGTTAGAGTTGGCCTAAGTTACCTAAATAATAAGCTTATATTAGTAGTTGAAATAGGCAGAAGGTAAATATGAGAATTCAAAAGATATATAGACGTCAAAAGAAGATATACTACATAAAGTATAATATAATAATATACAGTATAGGCTAAGATGAAATAAACAAAATGCAAAATAACACAGTGTAATAAAATAGAGGCTATAACATTATTTGTATAAGATAGAAGTATAAATGTACAAAATATAATATTGAATATAAGGAATCGGAGTTAAGCCGATAAAAAAAAAAAAAACAAATCGCCCATGGTAAGACCATGGAGCATGCTTATCTTTTCATAACAGTTATGTGTATTTGGTATGCAGCTCAATGTTTTTGACATATTGGATTTGAGCAGGAAAAATATTCTGAGCATTTTTTAAAACTCATTTTTATCATATTCAAGACACATTTGTGTGGGTTTTTGGAAATGCTCTTTATTCCATCCAGCCAAGAAATGTTATTCTGACATTAAAAAAATTGAGACAAACAGAAAAAGGAGCATGAGGGCAGGACAGGGGTGTTATAATTTTATTGCTGTTGTCTCTGCTGAATACAATAATACAATAAATACAAGCCTTCATTGGTATATAATATATGTGGATATAAGATCAAATGGTCTGAACGAACTAAAACGTTGCACTAAATAAATGAATTAGATTTCCCCCTGTATGAACAAACGTCACCAGGTCTTATCTTACTGAGAAAAAAGAGGAGCCTCCGCAGCCATTCACTATGTAAACCACCTGCAAAGCTACAGGCAGGTTTTGCTGCTATTTGTTTATGGTGATTATTACTGTATACAGTATAATGTGCTACATTTAACTTAAGTATTAGAGAAATTGTCTCATTTTCAGATCCATGCTGGTTTGTATGGCTGTGAGATTAATCACAGTGACTAGTTTTGCAAGAGCAGATGGTCTTTTCTGGCTCTCCTGAGTTCTCCATGACAGAATGAAGAATCTGGTTATTGTTTTGGCTAAGAAGATGGAGCACCTCTATTTAGCATAACAAATCAAACTGAAGCTGAAAGGCCCTGGCTCATAATTACACAAGATACCAGTATATTGGACAATCCGGTATTCAAAATCACAATAGAACAGGTTGTTCAATTCAGCTCTTAACATGAGGAACATGAGTGGGAGGCTGCAGCTGTAATGCAAATGAGGCCAGATGTGCAGCTTTTTTTAAATTATGATGTGATCATACTGTATATAACTGCAACAGGTAATAAATACTGCATCAAAATGCACCGAGGTGTGGATGTTTTGGGTTATGCGTATGCTTTAAAGTACCACTGAATTAAAAGGATGGGATGTGTAACTTTACAGTGTAAGGGGGGGTGGGGGGGCATTTGGGAGGTCAGCCTTATCATCACTTGCAGGCTACAATGGCCTGCCAAATTGATTTAATTATTCACTTGATTTAACATGTCATTCGTGATTAAATGGGTGATCAGTTTGGGAGATTATTCAATAACTGAACACTCAAGCATTTCACAGAGTACACTGTATAAAGAGAGAAATGGCGCGAACAGCATAGCTTAATAAGCTGTAGGGATGGGGGTCAGGTCTCCAATAACACACAGCACAGTAACCAGGTCTCAGCAAAGCAATCAACTGAACACATTAATGCTGAGAGAAAACACAGCATGCTACATTAAAAGGACAAACGCTTACTGCTAATATAAAGAAGACAGATATAAACAGCTCTCAAAAATCAGGGGATATTTTCAAATGAAATATTCCATAATAAAATATCTACATTTAATAAAAGACCCTAATTTTTGTGAGCAGTGTAGACACAATGTGAGGCATTATCAGCGTAAATTCAGCTAGTGTTCAGGTATTGATTTGAGGATTCTGGCTCATTTATTGTTTTAATCATTAATTTAGAAGCTAAAAACACTCTATTAATGTATTACTTGTCAGACCAGTACAGCTAACTGAGAAATTGAACAAATAATCGACTTGACTAGCATATTAGCTGGCTAGGTACCATAGCTTTTTTAGGTGATTAGCAAATCGGGGGTATTTTTGATAGATTTCAACAGGGTCTGATCCTGAAACGCCTCTAACTTCTATTTACACTGTTATCCATACGGACTGCTTTACATTGTATCAAAGTGTCATATGTTCAGGGTTGTTCCGTGAAAATATATAATAAAATAGTTGATAGTTGACAAAAATGTGAGGGGTGTACTCACTTATGTGAGATACTGTAGACCAAACTAATACTCATGAGCACGGGGAGTGACCTTGTCGTTCTAACGAGTCAATAGTATAGTAATAAGTTATACATGAAGCGTCTGTTTAATGCCAATGGAAGCCTGAAATTTCACATTTTGTACACATTAGGAATAAACAAACTGTCAGAATCACGCACTGTCATATTAACCAGATAACTGAATCCAAACATAATTTGATCTTAATCAAATCAAATATTGGTTCAGTTCTGTAAGCTGTTAAATAAAGGGAGCTTGGTTAGGGAGCTAAACACAGGTCTTATTTCGGTCCTGATTAAATTTGTACACCAGAAACCCGTTTTGTACACTGACACAACACCGCTCATCAAATCGCATGTTATGTTTGCGTTTCATTGGGGTGATTTTAGATAAACCTTGTAGCAGCAGCACTGACACATTCTGAAGTTTCATCCAGCATTTTGGACAGGGTCAGAACTTTTGTTGTTGAATTTTAATGATAAGAGATCTTTTTTTTTTTGCATTTTTATTCATTTTTTAATAGCCCCTGTAGACATGGACATGTGCTGTCGCTTTGTTATTGTTTAACTCATTGAAATGGACTGTTGAACAGAAAGCACGCTGTTGTGCTACATTTACTCCATCGCATTCAACAAGGCATGGTGGTGCAGTAAGTAGCTCTGTCACCTCATTGCTTTAACGTTTTTGGATTATATGAGCTCTGAGTTCTTTATATTATACACTGCTGTACAAATAGGTTTTAACAAACTACCACCCGGCTACTAATACTGCTACTAATAATGAAACAAATTATGAGCTAGGAATGCCACACCATGCATCTGTTTCTCGAAATATCCCCATTTGTGCCCTAAAGGTGATATTTTTAGCCGGTGGCACAGGGCACAAGACAGAAACAACCCTGGACCGGTTACCAATCCATCATAGGGCGTACACAGTCTCACACTTACGCACTGGGACCACTTTAACGTTATCGCTTCACCTAAATTATTACTTTGGACATGGGAATACCTAGACTGCTCCAACAGTGCTACTCACCAGGCCACCATACATTTGTTAGAAGTGTTTTCAGGAACAGCTCATCAGATCTCGTGAGAGAAAATGGTGTGCCATACTGCAAAGCTTCCACATTGCAGCAACCCAAATTTTGGCACCATTGGATATTATTTCGAGTCTACACAAGTTCTGTTTGCAATTACTGTATAACGTATAATTATATAAAGGAGTATTGCTAATATGAATGAGTATTATGGGTAGATTGAAACAGAGAGGCTGTATGTGCCACATTGCCTGGCACAGTAAAATTTTCTTACATTTTTTTAAAGATTTGTCCACAGTTGTGATTGGATGGGATGTTGCCATGTGTGTGACCTTTACTTATTTCTCTGACTTTAGGTCACAGATGTCCAGACCCATGTTATGTTATTTGGCTTTTGCAACGAACTACAAGAATGAACAGCTTAGTAATGGCAAGTGTAATGTATAGGAATCCATGGTCTGTACTGTGCATCACACAAAACATTCCTCACATCTCAAAGAGGAGTGCTGAGAATATAGAGCATCTGGCCGGGTGGAAACAGTAACGTAAAAACAACACATAGGGCAACACAAACTTGTGAAGTGTGAACAGTGTGAGCAGAGTGGTTCCTAATGCAAACCTGTACTCTGCTGTTGATTCACTCCGATTCCATTCCTGCCTCTGACAGGCTGCAATGGATGTGTGTTCTGAATGTGCAGTTTTCAGATGTTACTTCACTGCCAGGGGCCTCGGAGTCTCAGCTCTCCTCTGGGTGCCCCCATATCACAGCAACTAATTGTGTATTCTTTGTAATACATTGAACATCATATATGACACGTATATCACCAAATATAAAAAAAAAATATGTCATACTCAATATTAATTACACCTCACATCCATATGAAAAGAAAATATTTTATCTATACTTGCTAACCATTTTAAAAGCCATGTGAAACCTCATCAGTGACATTTATGTTAGTTACTGTTGATTAAAATCATTCACCGCCCCAAGGGCCATAGGAATCAGGTACAGAGGGCTTGAAAGTTTGTGAACCCTTTAGAACGTTCTACATTTCTGCATAAATATAGCCTAAAACATCATATTTTGACAAAAGAAGATAAAAACAACACAACTGGACAAATGAAAGAATTTGATAGTTGGTCTTTTATTTATTGGATAAAATGAGGCAATATTATTTACAGTACATACTGTATATGTCAGTGGCAAAAGCACACTGCTCACAAAAAGTAGGGGATATTTTATTGAGCATATTTCATTTTGAAATGTCCCCTAATATTCATGATCAGTATATTTGTACCTTTACTTTTAATATCTAGCGTGACAGCAATAACTGTAAATAAGTACTTAAATAACTCTTGATCAATTTTTCACGTCAGCTTGTAGGAGATTTAGCCCATGCCTCCACACATAATAGTTTTAACTCTTGGATGTTAGCAAGTTTCTTCACACAAACGTTAATCACAAAATTTGCGGCTATTAAAGAAAGAATATTGTAGCGTTTACATGTCTTTTCTGTGCTGTTCTTCCAAAAAAAGAGCACATAATGAGCAAGCCTGTTCATTCTTGATCTGGTTTTTCTATCCCGACACTACAATATGAAGCGAATAAGGAAATAATTTTTTTCATTTAAGAAGATCATCAGAAAGATCATCAGATTAAGTAGCAAGTGATATATTCATGGTGGGTAAGAAGAAGCATGTCGGACTGGATGAGAGTGCCCCACATTGATTGTTCAGTAGGGTGTATGGTTTCTCAAGACTGCCAAAACACAGTGACAGTGATGGGGCACTACCATGATCAGATTGTCCAGCAAATCTTGTGGGATCCTCTTCATATTCATTTTGAAATGTCCCCTCATTCTCGTGAGCATTAAGGTCAGGACTTTGACTTAATCATTCCAAAACCTAAACTTTATTCTTGTTTAAAACCATTTTTGTTACAACAACTTGTGTGCTTATGTGCATGATCCACGTTCTCTTGAAATGCGAATACTTACCGATGTCCGTTAACAGTGTCCAGTTAAAATTTGCTGGTTTATTCTAGAATTCATTCTTCCATCCATGGTGATAATTCGCACTCTCCATCAAAACAGGGAAAACCATGAAAATACCACAGCAACACCATGTTTTACAGATGGAATAAGGTTCTTATGCTCGAATGCAGTGATTTTCTTTCTCCAGTCAAAATGCTTATCATTCAAATCAAAAAGTTCTATGTTGGTCCCATCTGGATGTTCCATATGATTAGAAGCAATGTTCTTTTAAAAGACCTGTAGCATTTATTTGCAACTCTGTTAAGTACGCCACATTGTTCTCCTAATGGTGGACTCATGAACATTACTCACGCTTAGATGTTACCCTGCAGTTTTCTGACCTTGCAGACTGTTACTTTGTCCTTGGAGCGATCTTTGTTGGTTGAACCGATGAGAATTTTAGAGTTTAGAGTATAATATTTTCCCAAATGATCAGCGTCAACACAATTTTCTGAGGTCCTCAAGTACCCCCTTTATTTGTACCATGATACACTGCCGATCATTCACTTGTAATGATGATGTTACCCAAATGTCACCAGTTTACACTGGTTGTCCTTTTGAGGGAGATCTCCTTGCCATAGAGTTTACATACGGGTGTAATCTAGGTGCATCTGTTTTGCCATGACCAGTTCCTGTACAATCTCTCCTTCCACATGAACACACTACAGAGCATGACATATTTCTCACACACCGAGTACTAGCTGTGTATTTAAGCAATCCGAAGGACTCGTCCTAAGCACTGTGAATTATGGAAAACTTGCAAAGTAGCTACTCGGGGCAGAAGAAGGTCCGCATCTGGGTGAATCTTTCTTAAGGCACCAAATGCACTGGGCACACGAGGTTATTTGATTAGATATTGCAGCATGATATAACCACACCTCTTAATATTGTATGAATTCAAGCTTTGGTTTTATGATTTTCTGCATCATCTTATCCCAGCAGTAAGGGATCCATAATACAAATGACATTTTGTTATATGATTTTATGCATAGTTTTTGTACTTTGCCTCATATAAAAGGCAATTCCCCTCCATTCTAAACCTTTCTTTTGTTACATGATATCATACCCTTCAGAAAATGCATTTCTACGGGACTTTATACAATAGTTAGTTCTGACCTTACTATCTTATTGGTAGAGAAATGTTCTTACTGTGATGATATCTGTGATAACAGCAAGGCTTTTCCAAAAACAGTATCACTTCTCCTACATTTTGCCAAGTAATGGCAAGCTTTATACAGTAACGCAATAGCCCTAATAAATTGCTATATTCTATTATTAAATTTTTAATGTAGTTTATATTTTATCTTACTTTTCCCTTTAATCTTCACTTATTTGCACTTTGTATTCAAACTAACATTACTGAGAGCTGTTATGTAAACCTTTTTTAGCACACTGTGTCAGATCAGGGTAGGTAATTATTACCATCGCATAGCAACAACTAATTTGTTGTGGACTCTTGGTGGAGGGTACTAAATAAAGCATGTTTAGTATTAAATTCAGGACTTATTTGTTTTAAAATGTTGTATAAAAGCAATAGAACACAGGTTATCACAAAAAAACATCATTGCTGTGATGATCTATGGCACTCACCTTTGCCTTGCAGCTGCATCATCGAATGCAAAATTTTCAACATTTTTAACTTATTTTACAATCAGTATATCTTGGACTTGTGACCTGCCTCTGTTTGGATTTGCACGTATAAAGCCTGTTGAATAATTTGGTGCCACAACACCCATTACATGTTCTGTCATTGACAGCCAACCTCCATTGCCTTTGCTGTTGTGTCAAAAAGAAACCTGAACTGCTGTACACTGGATTCATATTATATTTATGAGCAAATTTAGTTTTTGCTTGGGATATGATGATGCTCAGTTTATAGTGTAGTGGCCTCATGGTGACTTTGCTGTGGTGTGACGCACTGCCCCAACTGCTGATATTATTGGGCGTCATCAACATACACAGTCAGTCACCACTAGTGAAGGATATGTGACATCATGCGGCTACGTGTTGGCTCTAATGACTGGCATTCTTCAGCAGGATTATGTTCACCCACACACAGCAAGTGTCTCTCTGGAATGTCTCTTCCAGATTGCAACACCTCTACAATATGCCCAGTCACCAGATTTAAAACCAATCAATACAATTTACAACTTCATACAAGTGTGGAGGTTCTGGCGGCCCAGCGCCAGCATCTGTGGAGAAAATCTGCTTCTATGATACCATATAAAGCCTCAATGCCTCCATGCCCAGTCATATCTCATCTTGTATCCTGGCTATAGGTGGCCCAACAAGGTACTAAAGCCTCCTTTACTTACATATAATCGTCATTGCATTCACTATTTACATTATTGCTGTCCTTATTAAGTTTCGTTCAATTCCAAGAGTTTCATCTTGGTGAGCTTTCACAATGAGTGTACACCACACCTACTGTGAAGCATACTGAATTGAACTTTGGATGCTGCCATCTTCTAAACAGCTGAAGATGTTTAGGTGTTTCAGCTTTAGCACGACAATAATAACAATACGTTTTATTTATATAGCACCCAAGGACACTTTACCAGCCATTTTCACACCCATTAAATAAACCCTTTAAGTGAGGGTGGGAGGAAGGAGGTATTGATGGGAGTATTGAAAGAAAAGATGAGTTTTAAGCTGAGACTTGACGGAAATGTCGGAGAGGTTGAGGAAGGGCATTCCACAATCCAGAGCATTCCACAATGACCCTAAATAGTTCACCAAAACGAGTTGTGAGGTAAATATGTGGATGGACTTGAAGAGAGCAGCCTATTGCCAATGAATGCGAAACTTATAAATGAACAACGGCAAAAGGTATTGCCATGGCCTATTAAATCAAGGAACTGATCACTTTCCAACCCTGTTAGGATTTGGCCTTAAGCAGTAAGACTGAAAAAGTGACTTCAAAGGGTTATTATGATTTTCTACAGGCACTGCAAATACCATTCATGTCACGTAATACAGATATACTTAGACTTACCAGGCATTAAATTCAATGTAAAGACAGTGATTGCTCACACAGACATGAATATGCAAGTCTTTGATAACATTATTATGCTATTATTATGTTATTATTATGTTATGATCCACTGCACTCCAAATTCAGATCCTGCAGTAAACTCGTGTCATGCATCATGTTATCATTATCCCTGCCTGAGAAGCTTTTTGTCCTTGTCTAATGAGATGGTAGGGAAATGCGATTCAGCCTGTTGCACCAGTGCCAACTTTGGCTCACTCGCCCACCGTGTAGTGCCATTATCTGTTATTTTTATGTTCTTTTATGATTTTCATGACCTTTCATGTCTTTTTTTAATTTTTGAATCATTCCTGAATGAGCAATACAAGGATAATGAGAAGATTTTATGTATGCTCACCTAATTTATGCGTGCTAACCTAATTATGATTAATTCATTCATTCATTTATCCATTTCCATACCCTCTTAATCTAATGCAGGGTTGCAGGAAGCCAGGGTCTAACAGGCAGCATAGAGCACAAGGCAGAAACCAACTCTAAACATTGTGACAATCCATCACAGGGCACAAGGCAGAAAAGCAAGAGGACATGTCTTTTGAATGTGGGAAACCAGAGTGCATAGGGAAATTCCTGACAGTCCGAACTGGAAATCATAAATGGGATCTCTGTAGCTTTATTGGATACACCAATTGCTTCTACACTCATTATGCATTTTATCAGTTCCTCTTACAATATAGCAGCACTTTGTAACTTTGCAATTACAGACTGTAGTCTGTCTGTTTCTGACATACTTTGTAAAGTCCCCTTTGTTCCAATTATTAATAGTCAGAACTTCCACAGTGCTGCCACAAAAACAGGTATTATTTGTATGGTGGGTCATTCTCAACACTGCATGTGGTGGTGGTGGGGTTAGTGTGTGTTGTGCTGGTATATGTGGATCAGACACAGCAGTGATGCTGAAGTTTTCAACCACACCAGTGTCATTGCTTGACTGAAAATAGCCCACCAGTCAAAAAGGTCCAGACACAAGCGTCATGTAAGCACTGATAAATTATTAGGGGATGACTAACACAAACTGTAAAGCAACATCTAATCTAATCTTCTGTGTCATTGCTGAGAATAATCTTTCCAAATACTACCTGATCTGCTGGGGTCCTGACTATGTATA
>JAUZST010053073.1:0-24437 GCA_034779995.1 Parotocinclus haroldoi | reverse complement strand
TTCAAGATATAAACCAATATGGATTAGTAATCCAATAAAATGTTAAAATGTTTGACTGTTTAATAATTGTTTGTTATCTTGTGTGTACATCTTGGGTCTGAAGCATTCAAAAGTTTTTGGACCCATCTGTGGTATTTTGTTTTTACGATGCAGTTTGACAAAATGTATTCATTCCTATTTGTTGCTTTTCTTGTCTTAAGATTTTTTTCTTTGCTGAGTGATTCTGGTAAGGTTTGCTGAGTGTGTTTTTGTGCTGGAGCCTTGGTTGGCTTAAGGTTGTCGTCAACAGCAGACTTCCGAAGTTTGTCACAATCTTCATATCATATCTTCACTCATTTTTAACTTTAGTGATGTGCCCTTAGGTAAAGTACTAGATTTATTTTTGCAGCTAGCAGGCTGCATGCACATGTGCAGTAGTCTATACTGGAAACTGTGAGCTTGGACTTTGTTTTAAACAACAATTGAGATATAATCATAGACAATATATATTGCACACCCCTACAGACAGAACTCTACAAATGTGGGACATGATCAAGCGGACTATGGCAACTTCATCAAAACCTTTTCAGCCTTTGGAGAACGGATCCTGTCATGGTCCAAGCTCTTGTCAAAGGACGTGGGCAAGGATCTCCAGCAACCTGATCTCACAGAATCCACCATTGTTACATAGATACTGTATGTAGGTTTGTGGCTTATTCTGTCAGTAGTATCTAAACTATAAAGCATACAATAATTTGATCCCATACATATAGTTTAGATTTTTTGCTTTGGTAAGACATATCTTGAATCAAGTGGTTTAATCTTTGTTCTAAATCCGCCTCTCTCGGCCGTCGTCATTGTGCCATGTCCTTGCTTAGTTGGACTGTTTTTGTTGCTCCACTACTTGCTTTCCTTGTCATATGCAGTGCCTCTATAAAATATCTCCTCAGCAGTGTTTGACCCCTTGGCTTAACTATTTCACTGGCATTGATGCATTGAATCTGACTAGTGTAATTGCATGCACTCTTGATATTTGCACGTTTTCTTGCTAGTATTACAGCCAGTGGCAACAACAGTGTTTGACAATCTTTGCAATGTATATCCTTTTGTTCTGCCTATGATTTAGTCTACCATAGCCTCTCACATCTGTTATCAGACCAATATGCTGATAACTGTTATATTTCAGCTATGCTACCATTCATACCATACTGTTTTTGACTCAAGGTAGTTGAGCAATCAGATTCAAATCGGATATCATCTTTAATATTTTGTAATAATCTTTAATATCAAAAGCATCTTGGCTTGCCTTTATATATGCATTTTAAGGTGGCTTAGCCCTATCCAGATACAGGAATGATACTCAAGATGTGTGAAATGACCTAGTGTATATCTGGTCACTATAACATTTATTCTCTACCATATTTCATGTCTTTGTCTCTTTAATTCTATATGTCTCTCTATTTCTCTCTCTCTCTCCCCTCCCTCTTGCACTCTCTTGACTATTTTGTCTGTTCTGTTCTTATGTTCTTATTTTTTATGACATAACATTTTTCCTTTCAGTGTGTCTTTTTGTCTGTACTGAGGAAATTTTAAGCCTGGATCTAAACTTAGAATTACTGGATTGCAAATTGGACCTATACTTCCTTGCCCCATGGCCCAACTTTCTATAGTGCGGAACTGTGGTCTTATTGGCCAAAGGAGCTGATTATCCAGGGAAGCTTTCTATTTTTAATGTAGTTAAGTCATGTTATGTTTGGTTTTCATTTTAACCAGAGTTCTCTAATATCAACTGCTGCACTGGAATTAAAATTGCCTACAAAACGTAAAGTGGACCAGCCTACATAAAAGCTCTAATCAAACCTTGTTTTATTCTGTGTTCTTTGTGAGTATCAATCCTGGCTTGAGTGGAGCAACCCCTGCATCAAGAAAAACAAGATAGCATCAAGACTCTTCTATGTACTCTTACCCAGGGGGTGGAATGAACTAACCCTGGATGTCAGAATGATTGAATCTCTTGTTGTTTGTAAATGGCAACTGAAACGCCACCTTTTCACTCAGTGCTTAAGTGTACTTAAGAGTCCACCCTGTTCTGCTTTCACCAATTTCCAATATGCATTCTAAAATTATAGAATTTTATATAAATAGAATTAAAAACTAATGGGTTTTTTGGAATGAAGGCTCAGCCAAGCTTCCACTGTAGGGATCTTTAACCCCAAAATATTTTGACTATAACAGTTTTTTTTTTATTTAATTAATTAAGGAATTGTGGTTCGCATAATGTTGTTATAATGATTTGTAAGGTCGTTCAGATATTAGTGCGTGAACAAGGGCTCCATAATTGTTTTGGTCAGCATAATATTTTTGTCTCATTTGTATTTTTGTGCCTTATGTTCTATTTATCTAATTTTAGAACTTTCATGCAAAAATATAAAAAATTCTAAAGGGTTCTCAACTTGTCACGTTTAAGCACCACTGTTTATGGGTTACCAGTCCTTGGTTCAAGATATAAACCAATATGGATTAGTAATCCAATAAAATGTTAAAATGTTTGACTGTTTAATAATTGTTTGTTATTGTGGGTGCATTTGTGGATAGAACTGTGGATAAAATTCCTTTAAATTATTACTTACACAAGACCAAACCATAGTTTACCACTGGACTGTTTGTGAAGTGAATATTTTTGCTGAGGAAACTAAATAAAGAGTTTGTTGCTTGATGCTTGACATTAGACAGTATTTTGGCAATGTTCTTTATGTTGATACTGCATAGTTTATTGTCCTTGTGTTTGATAAGTAACCATGTAATAGAGAATTGTTAAGCATTTGAATCATTATATGGCGCAGCAATCTTATACCACTACAGCAGACACCTAGGTTCGAGTCACTGCAGTGCTTTCTGAACAATTTGAGTGTCACATTCAAGAACATTTTTGACTGTTGAATCCCTGTGTCTGAGGGAGTGGGAAGGCTCAGAGTTCATCTACTGCTGCTACCAGCTTGTACCTACCTCTGTGACAGACTGGCTACCTCTTCAGGCACACACAGGTCTACTTCCTGTGTTCGCCAGGAAAAGGTACTGATGGAATGAATGTCCTTAAGGGACAAATGGTGCAGGTATTGAATTAAGTGATGAAAATTGCAACCAGACTCTGCTATATCACCACTGCTATTTCCAAATAAAATGTGCTTTGGCTGAGCACAGCTCAGCATTGACACAGAAATGTCGTGGATTAGGTTGGTTTTGGTGATGGGTTCTTGGGCACCTTGTTTATGCTTCATATTAATATTTCACCTCATTGCTTCTTGATACATGCATCACCACAACGCTCAAAAGATAATTACACATCGCAGACACTTTTAGTTATTAAAATAAATGAATGATTTAATGAATGGTTTGTGTTTCTATTTTCCATGTTTCTATTAAACCACAGAATGCACTATATGATCAAATGTTTTAAAATTATCTGTGTAAGTTAGCATTGTAGAGTATTATCACAAGCAGTAGGTTAAATATTAGATTGTTTGTAAGAAAGCTCTAAAGTTTGTTGCTAAATTTTATCTGCTTAATGAATACTTCAATCACCCAGTTTTTTGTAGGTAGTGTTATACATCTATTGTTGATGTAGTAAAATTTTGTTCTTAACCCTTTCAGGACCGTAATTTTAGTTATTTTGACACACAATTCCTCTTGATCTGACAATGAAATTAACTCATACATTTGAAATCAGCCTTATTTGTATAATGTTAGTGACATACTAAGTGGATTCATACAAATTTGATTGCTATAGTTTCTAGGTTCAGTCACATTTTGAGTCTATTTAAAAGTATATGTTCCTTAGTTATATGTAAATATATGTTCCTTTGTTTAAAATCTAACAAAACTAAAATGCCCGTCAATTCAAGGTGTTTTTTTTTTTTGGTTGAACCTTTCAGATTAAATATGCTGATCTTTATTGTCAAACCTTTTTTTTTGCCTTTTTTGGATGAAAACTGCAGAATTATAATAACACATGTAAAAAAATAAATAACTATAAATCAGTATACGTGGGATTTATTAATTTATATGTCAAGTGCAAAAAAAGATGGAGACTAAGATTTAAGTGCTGAAAACAATAGGAACAAGTATGTAAGGCTCAGCCACTGCTCTTTGCTAATACAAGAAGTATGTTCATATCATTGGAACAATTCAAAAAACTATAATATAATATAAGGAAGGTTTACACTTAGAGCTAGAACTGTGATATTTCTCTAAATTGAGCAAAACTTGAGTTGATATAACAAAATAAGATATTCAGACTAGAAACATGTGTGATCGTCTTCCTCCCTCTAATGCAAAATAAATGTGAACAGAGCTGTATTTTATGCTTTACTCCCATCCAATGTGCCAACATGTCTGTTGAGAATAAATGAGAAATTTGGGATTTCCTCATAATCAGTGAAGAAGATTGCTGCCTTAAAAACCAGGCTTGTGGAGTCTTATAAAGCATTCTGGATGCAAATATTAGAAGATGTGTTTTGAATTCTGAGAGAATCGTTAACAACTTGTGAGCTATCAGAAACCCAATCAATCTGTATTGAGACACTCAGCAATAGACTGTTCCTTATATACATTTTCTTTGAGCATTTTATGAATATTTTCCCTAAGTTGGACTAAGATAAAACATTCAGTGTTGTTGGTAATTTGGAGAAGCATCTATGATATGGGAGCCTCTTGTATGCAGAAGATCTATGTCTTGCCAAAGTGAAGGATGTATTGAAGGCCAGTTCAGCTGAGGAAAGCCATGATTATCCAAGCTATGTCAGCTTAAGAGCCATATACTGTTTAGCTATTACTGCAGATGCTATGCACGGTGCCAGTGATAATGAAGACATCCATGACCTGCATTACAAATGACTCACTTATAGCTGCATACACTGCTTTCTCTGTGTTTTAGATAGACAGTATGACATGATAGCTAAGAATGGGACAAAGCAGTTTTGGGTTTTTAAGGTTAGACCAATGGTGAAAGAGTAGTGAAGAAACACTGGGGTGGTGTACAAGTAAAATACTACACCAAGCATATAATAATATAAAAGTGCTCATATACAGGAGGGTGATTATTAGTAAACAACCTGTTCAGCTTGTCGCACAGGCTAGCTGCATTAAACATACTTGCCAGTACCTTCCTGTATGATCCTTATTTTCTGAGTTACGTTTAGTTGGCCATAATTTGTACCTGCCTATACATGAATTGGGATGTCACATGGCTCAAAAGATGTGAAGGTCAGCTGGACATGAGTTAGATGGGACTAGTGTTGACTGTTTGAGCTGAGTCCAAGTCAAGACCGAGACCAGAATACATGGAGTTCAAATCAAGACAAAGACTTTTAGCAACCAAGGCCAATTTTGGGAATGGCCCAGACAGTTACAAAAATTTTTTATACAAAAGAATAGAAATAATAAAATGAAAAAATATATATTTTTTATAAACTATTGTAAGTTTTACTTTACATTAATTGTCATTCATTATATATATTATGCACTGGTAAAACATAAATCATAATTTATTTTGTAGAATATAAAATGAAATATATTGACAAAAATATAATTAAATATTTCTATTTAATATAATAATATTTTGGTATTGTTTTAGTATTTTAGTCAAACTAAGGCAATGTACCATTTGGAAGCAAATGGTAGTGATGATCACTAACTAACTAACTAACTAACTAATCACTACATAAAGTCAGCTGAATATAAACATAAACATCAATTCCATCCATTTTTGTTATTAATTGTGAAAACATAATAATAATATTAATAATAATAATAATAATAATAAGAAGAAGAAGAAGAAGAAGAAGAATTATAATAATAAGAATAAGAATAATCATAATAATAATAAGAAGAAGAAGAATAGTTTAAGGAACATTTAAAAGTTCAAGTCCAAGTGACGTCGAGACCAAGATAAGACAGTGACCAGAGTCCAGTACCACATCACTAGGTTAGAGGTGTGGGAATGGACAGGCATAATTTTGTCATGAGTTTTGATGGTCTAGACTAGTCAGTTCTCATCAGTGAAAGACAGTAAAATTTCTAGAGGCTATCTTTTAAAGCTGCTGCTGTGAGTGTGTAATCAACCTATATTCTACAAACCCTAAATAGGATGATGTGCACGTAAGCTTTTCTTATGTTAAAACTAGAGTTAACAGGCTAAGAGTAAGTCAGGGGCACCCAGTTCACAATCTATGTAAAGATGAAGATCCCCGGGCAAAAATATCACGTCTCGGGAGGAAATCAGCACTGGCAAGGATTGTGGTGAGCCACAAGTTTCAGTAGAGGGTCATGTACAGTGCCTATAGTAAATAAAAGCATACCCCTTTTGTAATTTTGTGCCTGGGTTCAAATCTCAAGTGGGTCTTGTAAATTGAAGGTCATATGGTCCATGATGCACTGTGTAAATTCCAAACCTTTCCCTGCAGCAATGTCAAGGATAAGTGGAGGGGAAAATGGAATGCTTAGAAAAATTCATCACAAGTCATAATTCCCCTGATTTTAAACTTCCCAGAGCTTACATTTGCTTTAATTAGAGTTATCAGTATGCTTGTTATGTTTGCTTGTTACCTGCTTCGCTTACCAAGATTGTGAAATATTTGCCAATCCTTCCTCTTCAAGTTCAATCAGTTTTTGGTGAGGGTAATGGACTTCTACTTTCAAATTCATCCAAAGATTTTCTATTGAAATTATAAACACTTCAGAAAACTATTGTCAGTGAACACATTTCATCCTCTACAAGTGCAAGTTAAAACTCTACAATGCAAAGCGAAAGCCGTATATCAACAACACCCTGATGAGTCAATTTCAAATTGTTTTTGGAAATCATGGACATTGTGTCCTCCGGGCCAAAGAGGAAAAGGGCTGTCCGGATTGTTATTAGTGCAAAGTTCAAAAGTCAGCATCTCTGATGGTACGGGGGCTTGGGTAACTTCCACATCTGTGAAGGCACCATTAATGCAAAAAGGTACATACAGGTTTTGGAGCAACATTTGCTGCCATCCAGGGACATCCCTGTTCATCTTAGCTTACTGCTACAACAGTGTGGTTATGTAGTAAAAGAGTGTGGGTACTAGACTGGCCTGTCTGCAGTCCAGACTTGTCTCCCTTTGAAAATGTGTGGCACATTATGAAGTGCAAAATACAACTGAGACCCCAGAATGTTGAGCAACTAACGTTGTACATTAAGCAAGAACGAGAAATAATTCCATATATAGAGCTTCAACAGTTAGTGTCCTCAGCTGAAAAACACTTATTGAGTGTCGCTAAAAGGAAAGGGGATGTAACACACTTTTTTGGAATGTTACAGGCATCAATTTCAAAATTAGTAAATATTTGCAAAAAACAATAACGATTATCCATTTGAACATTAGACAATATATTGTCTTCATAGAGTATTATCTCGTCAGTTGAGGTTGAAAAAGATTAGCAAATCATCGTGTTTTACACAACGTTCTAACTTCATTGAAATTGGGGTTGTACTGTTTTTTTTATAGAAAGTGTAAAGCTGGATTCATGCTCATTTTGAATGCTATTGAACAATGTGTTTTCCTTCTTTCTTAATTTCTTTTTCAAACTGTATTTTTTGTACATCATTGTAAGAACTAATTCTAACATTACAAAGTGGTAATTGCTTTACTGTCCTGAATGTATTGCAGGCCTGAAATCCCAGAATGGATATTTATTAACAAATGAAATGATTTTGACCAGACAAAACAAAGTATGCTTGGTTATACTGCCTGCAATGAAATAAAGTAAACATAAGCTAGAAATAAAGTAGCATTGCTTTTTTGTTTTGTTTTTACTTTTCATGATTTGGTGTTATAACAATTGCCAGTTACATAATTAAAAAAATAATAAATAAATATAATTCATACAGATATTATATATGATTTGAAATACTAACTGAACAATTATCAATCATTTGTAGTTAGCCATATGATACAAATACTGCAGTCAGAGATAAAGTATTAAACAAAATAGCAGCATGTTTCTCTGAAGGACATGATGAAAGTCTGTGGATGTTAAATAAATGATTGTGCTCTTCTCTGAATGCAGGCTTGGTGTGGCGCAGGATGGGCCCTAACCTGGGAGTGAGCTGCATGCTCCTGCTCGTCCTGAACGCCTCTGTATCTCCAGCATCCCTCTCCTCTGACGACTATGCAGCCGATGAAGCCTATCGCAACTCCAATGATGTGCTCTTTGATGACTACCGCGGCAAAGGTTGTGTGGATGACAGTGGCTTTGTCTACAAGCTCGGTGAACGTTTCTTCCCAGGCCACTCGAACTGCCCGTGTGTCTGCACTGAGGATGGGCCTGTGTGCGACCAACCCGAGTGCCCCAAAATCCACCCTAAGTGCACCAAGGTGGAGCACAATGGCTGCTGCCCAGAGTGCAAGGAGCTTAAGAACTTTTGTGAATACAAAAGCAAGACATACAAAATACTAGAGGAGTTCAAGGTGAGAGGCTTTTATTTTAAGGGTTTTCATGTTGCCACAACGTGAGCTTGCCCAGCTGTTGTTTATGTGTCGATGCTCAGCTAAGTCTTAGCAGAGTCATAGCCCATGCTGACTCAGCATTTACAAGTGCTAATTACTACCAGCTGCAGAACAAATTATTTAGGCTTGCCAAAAGCTTTCTCACATCTCATTGTATTTTTTGGTCTGTAAATGGTTGTACATTGTGATTTGAATGAAGTAGGAAAAGAAAGACATTTAAAACAGTGACATCAGAAAGTATAAGCACATGAAGGTGGAGCTCATATAGCTGAATGGATAGACTGAGATTTCTGACAAGATCTAGTGGATTTTGGACAGAAGTCATATGATTAATAAAGAGAGCTAATGAATAAACAATGAAATGATAAAAAAAGAAATCTAACATGTTATTAAGAGATCCATAGAGATCTATAGTAAAAGATCTTGAGAGTCACAGAGCTAAAGGTGTCTCTGACCTCTCTCTCTCTCTCTCTCTCTCTCTCTCTCTCTCTCTCTGTGATCCCAAATTGAAAGAGAGAGAGCTAAGGACACTATAAGTATCAATAAATCTGAACCTGAATGAAAGCTGTAACTTGTGTGAAACATATAGGCCCATTTTGTATTATTCTTGAGTTATCCTTAGTTTCATTTGAATTATCTCACTATAAATGTATGTATCCAGTGCTTTGGTTTGAGTGGGATTTGCATACTGCAGGTCATATGGTACATTTACTAAAAGCTCTGATGCTTTGGGGTCATCCACTTGTGTCTGTTGAAATCCTGGTTACACCCCAGACCCTTCCCTGTAGCCCTGTCCAGGATAAGTGGAAGGAAACCGAATGCTTTTACTAAAATTAAAATAGGCTTATCACGGTTTGAAAAGTGATCATTCTCCTAATTTATTATGTCCCGGAGCCACCATTTGCTTTAATTACAGTCATAAGTATGCTTTTTTTTATATCTCTACCAGCTTTGCTTTGCAAAATTGTTCAGTGAAGATTTTTTTTTGGCAAGGGACAATAGGATGCTACTTTCAAATGAATCCATAGATTTTTAGTGGAATTAAGCCAACAATCTTGATGATGTGACATGTGTTTAGGGTCATTGTGATGCTGGAAGGTGAACCATATTCATATTCAAATTCATAACCATATTCAGTTAACTAGCATCAGATATGAACATTTACATTTAGATTCTACTTTAGAAGTTAGATGTAAATGTTGTCAGGCATTTTTCCTTCAATCCTGACTATCCTTCACTATAGTGTTTGGGTTCAGTCCAACTTTGTCTAATTTGACCGTGAAACCCTTTGCAACAGGCTTTTCCATTTCTTGAGGTGCCAGTTCCTCAGGTGTCACATTGTTATAGCCATGTAATCCCTGTAATCCTGAATCACTCTCTGGGTGATACAGTATAAAGTACACGAGCACATGCATATCTTTGGCTCGTGTGGATAGAAAATTACATTTTAGGTATGAATGTATTATGGTGCGTTATTTATGAACACAGTGAACACTTTTACAATACAGATGCATGAATTAATTAACACTTGGTCGGCTTATATTTGTATAGCCTACTGTAACTCCATATAGTAGTCTCCGATACATTTTAAAAACATCTAAAAATACAGGTATTTTTAATCCATTCGAGACTCCCAGAAAAACCACACTGTATAAGGAATTATAAGTGTTATTTAAGTTGTATTGTACACGTGATTCCTGATTTATGACAGGGAAGTCTTCCCAACAAATTCATCATACTCATTACAATCTATAATGAATAAATAAATTTCCACACAGTGGAACCTGTTACACATTAACACTTACATTAACCTTAATTAATTGGCCAGAACCATTAAGGCAAAGCTTATCTTGTAGTCAATGTTAAGAAGCCTCTTATAATTTAGTAAATAATGGACTGAACATGAAAAGCAAAAGCAAAACAAATAGTCTATTGGCGAACTCATTAGCATTTGTTGCTAATGCTAACTGTGCAGCCTGAAAGCCAAGAGGATTCAGTTCATGTTTTCATTTTGGTTGGCTGTCATAACCATTTTAGGCCCCGTGGAGATGTATTTGCACTAAGAATATAGTACTGTAGATGTAAGAAAAAAGAAAAACACAATAAACACAGTGGTGATCTTCATCATGAATCATTAATTTCAAACCGTTTTAGAGACATTAAGTAAATGTAATTCCACACATATTGTGAATAAACAAACTTTAATAAACATGTAAATATCTACAGTGCCTTGTCCCTAAGTACCATCAGCAAAAGTTGACTTTTAATATATATAGCTGTACATAAAGCTGTACTAAGAAGAACAAACAAAAGAAACTTGTAATTATGTTCCATACCCCCTCCGGACAGAAAGGCATGTCTGCCATTAGTATAAACGTGAAGAGTAAAGGAGCTACCTCTCATCTAGCTTCGAATAGTGTTTCACAGATGACTGCATAAAGAGTAATTGCCTGAGTAGTTTCTTCACTGTCTGCTGACAGAATGGGAGGAGATTGTCTCCATCAAGGAACATATCTTTATTGTTCCAGTACCAGGATTACGCTGCTTGAACGGTTTCTCATAATCAATGCAATCAATGCCTCCTGTATAAAAACAGTTTGTGAAACTTCTGCAATTAGCATACATCTACTATTATATGAAGAAAAAGATTTTTGAAAAATGAAATAAGCAAAACATTTTTTATCTGTATTACACGTGATTGCTTGAGTGAGCCGACCAATAAAAAAATGGTGGGGGCGTGGTTACAATAACATTTGCAGTGGCAAATACTAGTTGCTTTAAAAGTAACCACCATGTTCTGACCGATGAACTTGCAAAATCAATCGTGTATAATACTGTCACTAGATGATATTTCAATAAATAAAACTCCAACCTGAGTACTATTTCAAACAACTGATACTTGATAGGAACATTACCTGTTTGAAGTATTAGTTGGAGTATATAGTGTAAGTATAGTTAGAATTCTAAGTATTAGTCATTAGAATATAGGAAAAGTGTGGCCATGAAAGGATGCACGTGGTCATCAACAATACTGAGACTGTGACATTCAAAAGATGATTAATAGATAGATGTTCCAAGGAAACATTGCCTATACTATTACACCACCTTGACCAATTTGAACTTTTGACACAAGGCAGGATGCTTCCATGAATTGACCATACTATCTGTATGGCAGCAGAAATTAAGATTCATCAGTACAGGCTACATTTTTCAAGTCTTCAGCTGCAAAGTTGTGGTAAATGTGAACCATCTGCAGTTCCATTTTGAAGTTGTTGCATCTGCAGGACTTTAGCATGGCAATACTGCCACACAATTGTCTGATATGTGCAATCAGTGAGGCAGGATGGATATATGGGTTCATGTTTTTAATGACAAATATGACAGTTAACATCGAGCCTGAAGTGTCTGACGTTTTTCCAATCTTCTATAGTCCAGTTTGATAAGTCCAGTTGTTGCCTTTTTTAAGCTGAAAGGAGTTTATGTCCTCTGGCACAATTTTCTTCATTTTCTATATTTATACATAAATGTAACCTAAATCGGTATGCATCAAAAACTGCAACTACAGTGGGGACAATAAGTATTTGATAAACTGCTGATTTTGTAAGTTTTCCAACCTACAAAAAATTGAGAGGTCTGTAATTTTTATCATAGGTTTTAGCTCACTTCAACCGTGAGTGATAGAATATGGAAAGAAATCACATTGTGTGATTTTTAAATAAATAATTTGTGTTACGATAGGGCATCCCGGAGATCTCGCAAGACCATTGGTCCACCTGGTCCCACTAAACCCCCAGGATCCCTATCGGATCTTAAGACCGGAGCCCATAATGCAGTATCCACAGACAGACAACGAATATGAGGAAAACCAAAGAACATTTATTTAAACAAAACACACATAGCAGGCATTTAAACGATAGTTGCAAACATAATCCACACATGAGCCCAGTAGGGGCTTTGAGCCCGAAGTCCAGAGTCCCGTGGTGGGGCCGAGGGGTCCGCAAACAGCCTGGGCGCTGAGAGTCCGCTGGGGTCCGTTACTTTGAGGTTCAGGACGATAGGTTCCCAGGGGTTCATGAACGAGCTGGTGCAAAGCAGGTCCCATGGCGAAGGTGGGGGTTGCGGTACCACCATAATGGCTCTTCGCCAGAGGGTCCAGAGCGGCTTTGTGCCGGGGGCCAGCAACAGCACCTATGGGAGCCGAGGTACCGCAAAAGAGCCTATAAAAAGGAAAAGAAAGAAAAAACTAAAAACAGCCTGAACAGAAAAAAGTAAAAGGACAATAAGGGGGACAAATAAAGGACGGCTTTAGAGCCACGGATCTGAAGACGGCCGTGCTGGCCGAAGATCTGAAGGGCTGGCCATTACGGCCGGATACCTTGGTTGGCACCGTTTGTGACGTTAAAGTGGCTTTTAGCGGCAAGGGTCCGGAGGCGACCCCTCCGGCCATGGACCCAAACGCGAGCCATTCTAGCCACAGGTCCAGGGAACAGCCCCCTCCAGCATCGTGTCCCGGATGCCATCAGCTGCCGGGGAAGACGAGTGGGGGAGTCCACACTCGCGTGTTCGATCGGCTCATATAACAAAATTAATTAACCTAAATAAAAAACAGGTGCGTAAAATAAAGAGACAAACCAATCGATCGCCGCGGAGATCCAAAATAAACGTAATTAGGGAGAAAACGGAAACACAACACTAAGGGATAGGGGTTAAATAACACAACACGGCAAACAAAGTAAAAGGACTTTGCAGTGCGAACCCTAACAATTTGCATTTTATTGCATGAAATAAGTGTTTGATAACCTACCAACCAGCAAGACTTTTGGCTCTGACAAGAGCTGTTAATTTTCTTTAAGAAACTTTTTCTTTCTTTTTCAGAACCAACTCTATTATTACTAATTATGATCAAACGTCCTTTAAACACGAGTCTTTTCCTGAAATCCTGCCATTAAGTCTAGTGGTTAAGGTAATGGACTATGAACCCGAAGGTGCAGGGTTCAAATCCCACCTCTGCCAAAGTACCAGCTATGGGTCCCTTATCAAGGCCCTTTTTTAATTGTTTAAATTGTAAGACTGTATGAAGTTGCTCTGGATAAGGGTATCTGCTAAATGGCATTTATAATAATAATAATAATAATAATAATAATAATATAATACTTAAGACAAATCCTGTATGTACCTGCATATAAACGTTCAGTTGAAATATAAAAATGACCCTCAGTTCCATTAACGTGACCTGTCACAGCTGATGAATAGTGCTAGCGATAAATATGTTGAACTCATTTGGTGAGTACATATAAAGACTGTACCGGCCTTTCACTTCAATTAATGCTGGATGATGTATTATAAGATAATTAGGACCAATGTAGGCTGAAACATGCCCAGAGACTATAGTGCACCTGACATAATGGGATGAATATGACAAAATGATGTGGGAAAACATCACAATCTCATCAGAGATAAATTCATCTCCTTCATAGTGCTTATGAGTTGACAGTGCACAGAGATGCTCTGTATGAGTTTATGAAAATCAACTGATGTATTTAACTGTGTCCCTTCCAAACATGACAGTGAGCAGAATTTAAATGTGTTATAACATTTCTGGGGACCAGCAAGCCTGTTTAGATATTGCTAATGGATCATTCCTTCACACATCAGCTATTCATTACCTGTTCCATTTGTATCTCTTTGTGAGCCGCTGCTCAGTGTCACATAATTATGTCACCCAACAAAACTTTTGTCACACGTCTCTGATCTCGTAGTAATCGAGGAGTAAGAGGATTAGGCTTTTGTGTCACCTCATATGTATACTCACAGGAAACAGAAAGTCATGGCTGTCTATTTAAGTGCTCTTCAGTGCTCAGGTGAACTTCAAAACATACACAACTACAACACAAAATATGAATAACATATACAGTATCCCACAAAAGTGAGCGAATGGGGAGCAGGCGTGCTAAAACGGTGCTATTACTCTCACGCTCCCTCATATTGGTCACTGTAAGCTCAACATGGCACCTAATGACACAGAACTCTCTGGGGATCTGAAAAAAGAATTGTTGCTCTACATAAAGATGACACAGGCTTAAAGAAGATTTCTAACACCCTGAAATTAAGCTGCAGTATGGTGGCCAAGACCATACTGCCGTTTATAACAGGACAGGTTCCACTCAGAACAGACCAAAGAGGTTTAGTACTCAGCATTGTATACAGAGGATGGCTTTTGAAAATAGACGTAGGAGTGCTGCCAGCATTGCTGCAGAAGTTAAAGGTCAACCTGAGGTCAACCTGAGACCTGTCAGTACTCATACCATACGCTGCAGTGAGCTGTTGTCCCAGAAACAAGCCTCTTCAGTGGGAAGGCTCTTCTCCTTGGACCCATTGTCAGACCCTACGCTGGTTCAGTGAGTCCTGGATTCCTCCTGGTGCATGATAATATCCAGCCTCATGTGGCCAGAGTATGCAGGCAGTTCTTGGTGGATGAATGAATAGATACTATTGATGGATTCCAGGGTATGAGAGGTGTATCAGTCAGTGAGGTGTGATGAAGGCCACAGGACATAAGTGGATCTAGATAATTTTATTTATTTTTCTTGGAAATCTGAAATGAGAAACATTATGTATTTACCTCTTATCTCTGAGCTACACATACTTATTTAATTGCAACTCTACGCTTAAATATGTATGCAATTGTCAAAGTGTTAGTGGATTGATGATTAAAGCCCAAAGAACCATTCATTTTTTATTTGTCATGTTAATTGTGAAATGTGTACAGTACAATGATGGGCACATATTCAAGGTTTTATTCTTCATATTTAGCACTGCATACTTTTTGCTGGAGTAGGATGACACTCCATCACGCTAAATGGCTTTATATAGTGCTACACTCAAAAGATTCAACCAGATTCATCCTGCTTATGGTTTCCTTAGTAGATTAGTCATCTCACAAGGCTACTGCACAATTAACTCTTGAGGAGTTATGACCTCTGAAATGTTTCTAGCAGAATTACACACCACTGAATGCTGCTGTAATCTTATGTCTGACAGGTCTGTGTGAAAAAAGTGACTGTTTTTATTTATTGATTGGCTTGCTATTTGTGTGAGATCAGCATAACACAAATTTCAAACAAGAAAGTGTATACTCAGTGATATACCCCATAGTTAAATGGGTTTATTTGTCAGGTGATTTGTTTGTTTGTGGCATGGACTTTGATAGAGCTGCTGTTTAGCATGATGGATGAGCTTTATATAGGAATTAATGCTGTTTTCTCAAAAAAGGAAGGATGTGTCTGGCAAATTTAAACAGTCCAATACAAATGTCACAACATAATTAATGGCTTCTGCTATGGTTAGTTAAGTTCAGTTTCTACTTGTGATGGTCACAAAGGATTAGATGGCATGCTAGCATGCACAAGATAGAGTGGACATGCTTCACCTCTAGTACTAAGCGCTAAAAACTATTTTTTTCTCTTTTGTTTAAACTATTTTAGTTGACAACATTCCTTAATCTTTCAACATTCTTTCTTTTACTAAATGGATAAGAAAAACTCAAATCAATAATGCCCGAGACTTAGCACACTATGTCTAGCCAACACATGTAGGGCCAGGTTCTGCAGACTATGCCTCTCTTTAATATATAGGTAAAAGTCTGTACAGTTTTCCAGATTTCACTAGCTCTATCATGGAGAGAAGAAGACAACTTGTGTACTTGATTTACTTTGCTTTCCGGTCAAGCTCCATAGTAAATGACCATTCGCAGATCTTCTCCACATTCTGAGAAACACACTCACACACACACACACACACACACACACATATATATATATATTTTTTTTTTTGTTTTTTCAAGGATTCAATCTCTGGGTTTTGTTCTTCTTTGAGTATCTGCAGTGCTCTCAATCTGGGTTGACCATCTGACCAGATTCAGACATCATAAGTTAATTAGATAATTGATAGCTCTGACACACCATGCACTGTCATTGCATAAGCACCGCCGTAACTGTTAGCAAACATTAATTTAAAATGTCCTAATTAACTAGCACGTCCTAATCTCAGAATTACAGTATATTAGTTCAAACGGTACACCATTGTAAATTTCCAACACGTCAAGCATTTTTCATATATAGTCACATATATATGCATAGCAGAAACAACTCTAATGCCTCATAATAGGTGACGATTTTTAAGTAGAAATATTGCTTAGTAGGCATTGCTGAGTAGAACGACAACATGCTGGGTAAAGCTTGTGAACCTGAGCTTGTGGAAGCATAACATACACCACAGCCTAGAAATAGTGTGTTGACATATATGTGTATATATATGCTGTCAAGCGATTAAAAAGTTATCTAATTATTTACAAGCTCTGTGATTAATTAATCTAAATTAATTTTATTCATTACTTTTTGCTTCTCTGTAACGTGAGCAACACAAGGCATATGCTCATATGGAAGTCTTTTCGATGCAGCAACCATGTTTCGGATGCCATCTGTGCCAACAGTGGTGATCTTTTGTTGAATTTCTATCTTCTGATCCATACCTGATCTGCACAGGCATCTGCAGAGTGTCTGGTTTCGCATGGTCTCAATGCAAATGACTTTAGTTTCCACTCACTGGTAAGGTAATTGTAATTGATAACCAATGTCCAGTGATCTCTAGTCTGTCTATTACCTCTAACTTTGATATATTTTTTGTGTTGCAAAGTTGATGAGTTTTAGGCTTAAGTTTGCTCCTTGTCAGTGGCTTATAAGTTGCGTCAGAAAATCCTATCTGTAAAACCTCAAATAAGCCTCGGTCCCCTACCATCAAAACTGGTTTACAGTCCATAGCAATCCATTTTGCAATGGAGTTTGTTAGTCAGTCTGTTTGTTGGCAGTCCTACTTAGTCTGCGTGTAAAGGCCTGATCCAGTGTGGCATGGCTGGCTGCTAGCTGTAGCATCATGCGCTGTGTTGGCTTGTACCATCGGTTTCACGCATAAATGATTTGCGTTAATATGATATATAATACTTTAGGGTTGAAGTACTCTGGTGGTAGGAAAATTCTTTTTGCAGTAGTTCCATCTAGGTATAAGTGTATTAAGGGTGGGGGGAAATTTTGAATTTTAGGTGCATCGCGATTCGGACTTTCAACGATTCCGAATTGATTAAGATTAACCAGTTAGATTAACCAGTTAGCAGTCTGACTCTAAGCCTCATTATTAAAAGGCATAATTGTTAAAACTAGCTGATATGAGAAAACATGAACACACAGCTTCCCTGTGTTTATCACTGACCATTTCCCAATTGGGGTAAAGGAGTGGCGTTCTTTCCCTGACATAGCGGGCTTAACTGCAGCAGCCAGTGATTGCCTTGATCTCGCCCCCTCATCAAATCGGTCCAAAAGTCAAAAGCGAGAAACTTTTTGAAGTGAAAGTGAGACTGAGAGAAGTGCAATGGAGAAAAGGCGCAAAGAAAGCGAAAACGGATACTTCAATAATATTAAACTTAAAATAGACTATTACAAACAGAAATATTTTGTTTACAAACAGGTTTTTATTACAAAATGTACATTTTTGGTTACAGGATTTTTGGTTCTCAAAACTTCAGGACCTATTTTGATGCCATGGATTTGTTTCATGCAGTCACATGGTAAAAAAAACAAAACAAATTGAGATGCATCGATAATCGTTGCCCTCTGAATCGTAATTGACATTGACATTTACATTTTATGTGAGTGACCTGTATCTGTCTGTAATGTGAACAAACCTGTCTCTGAATCGTGCGCACGTTAATACGTATATACAGATCGCCTTTGTCACCAACAAGAAAATATATGGCATATTTGCGAGTGTAAAAAAAGGTTTAATGGATGTATTAGCAGCTCATATGTGAAACCCATTTTGCTCAAGTGGACAGAAAACAACTCATCTGATGTATAGAGCCTTCTGCCTTTTTATACTTAGCCTTGAGATTCTTAATTTTCCTTTGCCATTGTAGCAACGTTCATTTCTGGCTGCGGATTGCCATTTGTTTGGCAGTTCTTTCAAATACAACTCTATTTCGGTAGGTTCCATCCAGCTTTGCTTGACTGAATTCTGCACCGAGCATATGCATATGGGCAAAAAGACGCATGAAGTACAATCTGAGTATTTTCATTCAAGTCACATGTCCATGGATCGGATACATATCTGATCTAGGACCACAAATGAACATGCCTCAAATCTGATAATATGAATCTGAGATGCTACCAGTTGATTAGATTATTAGATATTTTTGTAAATGTGTCGTTGAACAGATGTACCTAAAAAGTGGATGATGAGTGTGGATAACCTTGTTGTTTTCTCCAAAAATGCTTTGCTCTCTGATCACTATCTCTTAATATATGAGCTACCCGTACCTAATAATATCTGCCTACTGCCTCGTTATCTCACCAGTGCACTAGTACATCTGCTGCTTCAGCTCGATTTGTTAATAAAAAAAAAAAATAGTTAACCTACTAGATTTAACAATTAAAACACCAACTGAGCCCAATCAGTTCAAACATGCTGTTCACCAATTAGATTTAAATTCTTTTGCTCAGCTTAAGATAACATTAAGTTGCTCCTATTATGGTCAAATGTATTAAGCCTGCACTACACAATTTTTCAAAAAGTCATAAACAGAACAGAGTATATCATACTTCCCAACTGAGTATTGCTGATTTCTAATGGCAAATGAGAAAATTTTACATTGCACACGCAATTACTAGAGATCACAAACTATATGACTCAGTCTACCTGCTGCTGAACCAAATAACATAGAAATATAATATACACACACAAGTCAATGCCAATTTAGTGTAATCAATTAACCTAACACTGAGCCACCATGCTGCCCTGTCTTCCAGTTGTATGTTAGACAATCTCTCAATTTTTAAATCTAGATTAAAACATTTACTTGTTTAGACAGACTTTTGGCTAGCCTCTTTAGTCTGGGCTGCACTACATAGGTTCTGCAGGCTGGAAATGTCATCTCTGTCCTGACTGATCTGTCATACCTTTGGCATGGTAGCCTGCCTTGTGTCGGGACAAGTGTGCTGGTCTACATTATCCAACTTGGCTGGTCTTTGGGCTTTCTATGGCTCAGTGTTGTGCTGCCTTGCCTTAGACCAAGACCACTGTCGGAATTTTGAGGTGACCTGAGATATAGGGTTGTTTTCTTCTTGCCTCCCAAGTGCAATCATACATATATGTTTGTTTCTGAGGAAGTGGGAACATTGTAAATGAAAATGGAGATTTATATAATTATATCAATTTTAATACTGCTGATGCTGCTGTTTTTACTTGAAATGCTAAAAGACTGGGTCAAATTGGTAAATTGTTCAGTGTTCATCAGTAACCTGCCAGTTAAATGCCAAGATGATTTGCTATTGGAATAGTGCCTCTGTCTGTGCACTGAACTATGAACTTTCACTCACCCACAGGTGGGGAAGAGTGACAGGAACCGCATGAGCCTACTGAAGTGTCAGATTTCACACCTGGTTTAAACTTGCAGCCAACAAGACAACTATTTTGATTTTTGAAAACATTAAACAATAATTACATAATTTAAAAATGTCAGTAAATGTTCTTGCTTACTTACTGACCAAAGAAATACTGTATTTTGCTTTGCCTTTGTGGTATACCAACATTAATATCTGCATTATTCTTTTAAAGGTATTGAAGAAGTAAATAGTTCCATATCTTATATTAATTTTCCTCTTTAGGTTCTGCAATGCTCCTTTGTTGAATAACAATCAATGTTTTGCATGCTTTTCACTTTGGAGATGAACACTCACACATTCACATCTCAAGAGATTGTTTTGTTTTTCATTTAGCATCGGTTGGTACAATAACAGAAATTTTGTGTTTTTCCAAATATATATATATATATATATATATATATATATATATATGGTTGTGTCAATCTTTTAGGCTATGCCTAGAACATTGGATCAAGGGCAAGTTTTTCACTGGGAAGGTGGCCATGTAGTATATCAAAGAAGACCAGAAGTCTCAGAAACTGATTGCTGCAATCAGATTTGCATATATCTTATGGTTAAAAAGTTATAAACACAGAAAGTTCAAAACCTTTGTTGTTCATCACAGGTAACTGAAGATGTTATGTGACTTTTGTCTTGTATACCTTGTGTATTTTAGTGTTAACCTCTAATTTTAACCTCTAATCTCTAACTCAGTGCATTGCGGGTTTTTAAAATATATTAATGGAAAAAGTATATTGCAGATTTTAGCTGTTTCTCTGGTTTTTGTGAAACTGTTAAATTAAAAACATCACAAAATTTATCAAAATGTATAAAAAATATTAATTCTAACAATAAAGGAATGTTATAAATCAGAAAATATTAGGATTTATAGTAAATAGCTGTTATGTCTACTTAATGTGTAGAATTTGATGTGCTGTAACTCGGTACGGACGGAACATGCATGATACAAGAGTGATGTATGGCGTGTTAAGTAAAGAGAACGTTTGATTACTGTACTTCAGCATGTTGCTTGATTGTTCATCAGTTAAAAACACTACAATAGTGTATTTACTCAGTTCTACATCTAAAATAGTGTATAAATGCTTAAATAAATATAGCGTCCCTACTTCGCGGATTATCGTTTATCGCGGGTGGTCCTGGAACGTAACCCTCGCCATAAATGAGGTCTTGATGATCTTTTGCAAATCAATTGCTAAACTGAGTGATGTTTTATACAGGTGAAATTGCATGTTAGGCTTCTACAGAAAAGGGCTAAGAGTACTTCTATTTCTACACCCAAACAGACAGTATTTCTGCAAGAGACAAGCATTGACCCTACATGGCAGTCTAAGCCCAGAGCCACCTGGATATTCCAAGTATTTAAAAAAATTTCACCTTATTTGATTATTATTACAGACAATTATTAATATTATTATGACCCAAGATTTGTTGACAATCAAAGTGGACAATATTCTTTATTGGCTCTGTTTATAATATTTAAACTGGTGGTGACTCTAATTGCTATCCGTATCTATACCCGGAATATCCCCCAAAACCACTGGTCACCTCAGCCTCTGTGTACGTTCTCAATTATTTAGTTAAAATATGGAATATGGTAGATATATGTAGGTTACAATATCTAACTGATATTGATTCACATGTGCATAAATCGTACACCCACATGGGTTATTTCTTGTTATATTCAGCTAAATTATATTTAGACTCTGGAATGTGGGAGGAAACTTTAGTACCTAGAGTAAACCCAAATTTACATAGGGAGGACTCCGCACAACCCGGAGATGCTGGGGCTGTGAGGTGAACGAATTTGGCAATTCAACCACTGCCTGCTTACAGTATAGTACAGTACAGTACATATGGATTGCAAAATAAAGAAAAAAAGAAACTGTAGGTTTTTGGAGAGACAAAACATTCCTGCATCGGAAACAGTTATTTTAATTATTTGGTTGAGGAATGCAATTTGATTTTTAGAAAAAAGGAGGAAATAATACTACTTACGATGAAACAAAGGCAAATTGATCCTGGAGATAAACCAGAAATACCTTAAGCTAGGCAGTTAAGGGTTGCATTGACCAAATGGGTGCTTCACAGAATAAGAGCCAATTCCAGTAATGTGATCACTGAACCAAAGGCTATAAATGAAGGATTCAGGATTTCTATTCTGACTTTTATTCTACAAAGCCGGCAGGATCTGAGATAGATTTTGACTGATAACTTTTTCAATAACCCGGTTCTCTCAAAAGCTTTGATGCAGCTGAGGTGCACTCGACTACATCATTTTACAGAGTCCAAGTGCTTGAGACAAGCCAAAGTCTCTCTTTGGACAAGAGGTCTGGTCCTGGTGGCTATGACTAAGAATTGTACAAGTTTTTTTCCTCTAGAGATGTACCTCTTATCTTGAGAATGTTAAATGTGGCAAATCATAGGTTTCCATGTTGTCTATATGTGGCAAGTGTCTCTTGTTTTAAAAGAGGGAGAATATATAGATCCTGCCTCCTATATACTCAATGCTTTGCTATCCCTAACAGAACATGCCCACTACTATAAATTCACTAAATTACATTCCAGAAATTATTCATCTAGACCATACATAGTTTGTCCCAGGTACATTTCATATTGTTTGCTTACTCCTGTGTATGTGAAATACGGGAATGATGTAATGGTGCTGGTTGTGTTGCTTGATTCCATAGACACTTTTGATCAACCAGAGTGGCCTTACAAGGGAATTCTTTTTTCAAATGCATCAGCATGCTTTATTTATGTTTTACATTTTCTATGCTGAGCAGTGGTAATTGCTCCAGTGGTTTTAAGCTCCACAGGGGGTATGACAAGGTGACCTGCTGCCCACATGCTTATCGACATTGCCTTGAAACCCTTGGCAAAAGATCACATTTATGTACATGGTATCAAGGGAGACAGTTATGTTATGACTATTTAATTGTAACTGTATGCAAGTGATTTGCTGTTGTACATTTCAGCTGTTTCCATGAATTTGGCAAATTATCAGGCTATGTGATCAACATACACAAATGTATATTACAGTTACATTAGTTTATTGCCACTTTCTCTTGCCTTGGCGTCTTGCAATCAACTTCTGTTTACATTAAACTTCCAGTATGTTTGACAAATTCAAGATAGCTATTAAAAAGTTGAAACTTCCATTACCTACGCTGAGGTGAATTAATGCAATAAAAATGATAGCAGTCCCAAGATTTTTATAAATTCTCCAAAATCTTTCTATTTTGCTTGCAACTACTTCCTTCAAACAGTTGGGCACCATTATTTTGCTATTCGTTTGGGCCTACAGAACCCCTTCATCTAAAACCATCTACTGCAACTGACGCACTTGGTCTAGAAATATGCAAGCATTGTTACTGGGCTGCATACGCCTGAACTCTGTTTTTTGGTGGTCATATACTTTGGATGAAGCCCTTTCAAACTCACTTCCATTGTGGGCTCTAACTGAGGCTGTGGCACCATTGAAATCCTCTTTTAAAATCTTATTATTTTCGAAAGTTGCACCATTGAGAGATATTACCAGTAGCAACTTCATCATTTAAAACTCTATCATGATCCAAAATGAGCAAAATTTTTTTTACCAAGGCTCATTAACCTGTGTTCAAACTCAAATTTACATAATTTCTTATTTTACCAGCTAAGCTATATGATGCCATTTGGAAGTGTAAAGGATTACACTGCAGTGGAGACTTATATATAGATAAGAGCTTGGCTCAGTCAACTTTGCTACCTCACACTTTCTTAGAAATCTGCAGGTTATACTTACAGTATGTCTGTGAAAATATCCCTAGGTTTGAGTCAAAACTGGTGGACCATCCATTGATGAAATTTTTCTGTATGGAGCATGGGCTACACCATTGGTCTTCTTGTTGATTTCTGCAATTTTCAAACTCCAAGCACCAAGTGCCAACTGTTATTGGGATGCTTGGTGTAAAAAAACTCAACACCAGGGATGTCTCTAGACGTTTTTGGGTTGGGAGGCTAAACATAGATTAGATAAACTAAGTAAACTAAGGGCAAGCTTTCCCCTTATGTATTTAAATTAATTTCAGATTTTCCTTTGTAATAATCTTTAAAGTAATGGTAAGGTAAGGCCTTACAGTAGATTGCACCAAGATTTCTTCTTTAAGCATGGATCTACTGGTAAATGTTTTTTAAATTAAGCAGTTATTACAGGTTTTGTAATAAAAAAAATCTCCTCACTTATTACAGTTATGAGTCCTAATTTTATTTTCCAATTACAATAGTGCTGGGAAGTTTGTGAAGTTCAAAATGTAGATAAACAGAACCCAATGAGACAAAACCCACACATGAGACAAAATATTATACTTATATTATATTCTTGTATTATTATATAAGAAAATTATCCAATTATCCGATACTAAAAGCAAAGATTTGTATATTTTTATACAAATTATAT
>JAUZST010053062.1:0-24438 GCA_034779995.1 Parotocinclus haroldoi | reverse complement strand
CTCTCTCTCTCTCACACACACACACACACACACACACACACACACACACACACACACACACACACACACACACACTTCTCTTACTGAGGAATGCTTACTGAGTTAAGTGTAGCTGTTCAATCTGCAGAATGAACAAATACACACAATCAGGTTATAACAGACCTACAAAGCATGACGCAGTTTTAGATGAGCAAAGTATCCCCGATTCTAATTCGCCGCCTGGACTGGGCTGTTGCAACTGGGCTGGCGACATTATTTACTGGCCTCTGTCTGACTCAGCTGGGAGTTTAATTCTAATTCAGAATAAATCTGTGCATGGTCGGTCTGAGCTGCTATCTACATCCAGTCTTAACACTTTCCTCAGAAACAAACATATCAAAGACAAAAGTGTGTATATGATGTGCCACTGATTTTAAAATACAAAACTTATAAGAGTATTCGTCAGTATGGATCTAATAACATTTCAAAGGCCTAACAGTAAAGTTTAAGTGCCATTTCAAAATTGCCCAGGACTAATAATTACACAGCTACACATCTTACTCAAAATATGAACTTCATAACAAGTACATTTACTCCAACCGCCCCTTCCTGTCCGACAGCACAGGCTGTAGCCAAGCTCGGAAGCACTTAGCCCTGTTTCAGGGCTTTTCATTTTAAATAAATAAATACATTTTTAAAATGCCCTTGTTGACTTCCCTTCACAATTGTAAAGTCTGCTTCACCAAACCATGAGTGGCTATTCCTGGCATCCAAGTGTGGTAATTTAACAGGAACACACTTGCTCTTGGCAGCAGCAACACAAACCTTCATATTTCCAGTAAAGAGCACCATTAGATCAGCTCAGCGTAATCAACAATCCAGATTGTTTATGACTGATTATAATAAATCCATTTTAAACTAAATATAGGAGATTGTATTTTAGCTTTGAACTTGTAAACATTTCACTGTTCTTTAGATTTATGCTGTGTTTACATTATGACAGAGGAGGAAGCCAGACTGGTTGCTTTTCAGTGGAGAAAATTGAAACACTGCCAGAAGCAACAGCAACACAAAGTCAAGCGACATATTTAAACACGAGTTCCCAACTTCTGTAGTTGTGCTATAGTTATGTGAACTAACGTAAAGCTTAAGCCACAATTAGACTAGATATACCATTGCTCCAAGAGTGGTATAATGTCCTTATTTACTTATTTCTGATTGTCTTTATTTGAAAGTAAAGAAAATACAGGAAAGTTTATGCCGTATTAAAAAAACTGAAGAAAACGAAACAGAAAAAACAACTTCCATAGGCGGTTTAGCATGGATTCAATAATTGGTACGTCCAAATACTTTTGTCGATATAAAAAACAGTTCTAAGGACTAGTTTAGGAGGAACTATTTTGATGACTATTTGCAGGATTTGAGATAAACACCATAAAAGCATCAACAGAAACGTATCAAGATTTTTAGGCTGCTGCTGGTGGTGTGATGGTGTGAGTTATATATTCTTGGCACATTTTGGCCACCTTAATACCAACTGAGCATTGTTTAAACACCACAGTGTACCTGATATTGTTGCTGACCTTGTCCATCCCCACAGTGTACCAAGTTCTGGTGGCTCCTTCAGGCAAGGTAGTGATCCATGTCACAAAGCTCAAACCATCCCAAACGGGTTTCTTAAAACAACGAGTTTACTGAATTGAAAACTGAAACTCAGTCGCCAGATCTCAATACAACAGAACAGCTTTGGGATGTGGTTGAATGGGAGACTGGCATTGCCAACAAAACTGCAGCAACTGTGTGAAGCCATCATGTAAATATGGACCATAATCTCTGATGAACATCCAACATCTTGTTGAATCTACGCCACAGAGAATAAAGGCGGTTCTGAAAGTTAAAAAAAATATAGACTATATGCTGTACCAAAAAGGCAAGTGAGTGTATTCTTATGGCTTCACCTGGGGTTCAATCCATCATATGACCAATTATTACTCTTGCATTTATTCACCTGACAGCAGTTTTTATTAGGAGTGACTAACAAGCAAGGCAGAACACAGTCCAAGCAGCTAACTTTTACAGGAAGTGACAGTGAAACAAGTGCTGCGTAACCAAGTTAATACCAACTGACCAGAAACAAGGGAGTGATAGCTGTAACAGGAAGAGAGAGCCAGAGCTGTTGGTGTTATTTCTCTCAGACTCTCTCATACTGGACACTGGAAGCTCAACATGGCACCTCATGGCAAAGAACAAAAGGATTTATTAAAAATAAAAAAAAATAAAAAAAGAATTGTTGCTCTACATAAAGATGGCCTAGGCTATAAAAAGATTGCCAACACCTTGAAAGTGAGTTGTTTATTTGGTTTGCTTAACATCAGTGTCGGCACCAGTGGCCATTTCAGAGACACACACAAGACCCAGGACCTTTTTGCTGTGAGGCAGCAGTGCTACCCACCGACTCAGTGCTCAGACCATACACAGCACACTGCATCAAACTGGTCTACATGGCTGTTGTCCCAGATGGAAGCCTCTTCTAAAGATGATGCACAGGAAAGGCAACCAGGTAAAGAGTACAAAGACAAGTGTGTTTTGCCCACAGTCAAGCATGGTGGTGGGAATGTCATGGTTTGGGGTTGCATGAGTTCTCCCAGCTGTGGGGAGCTACAGTTCAATGAGGAAACCATGCATGCCAACTTGTACTGTGATATACTAAAGCAGAGCATGATCCCCTCCCATCGGAAACTGCAACGCAGAGCAGTATTCCAACATGATAATGACCACAAACACACCTCCAAGATGACCACTGCCTTGCTAAAGAAACGGAGATTAAAGGTCAAGCCTGTCTCTAAACCTAAACCATCTGTAAAGCATTCTCAACCAGAAGGTGGAGGAGCTCAAGGTCTTTAACATCCACCAGCTCGGTGATGTCATCATGGAGAAGTGGAAGAGGATTCAAGTGGCAACCTTTGAAGCTTTACAGAAATCCATTCCCAAGACAGTTAAGGCAGTGATGGAAAATAATAGTGGCCACACAAAATATTCACACTTTGGGCACAGTTTGGACATTCTGTGTGTTGAGTTATTTTGAGGGCACAGCAAATTTACACGAATTTATACAAGCTGTAGACTGATTACATTATATAAAAGTGTCTTCTGTGTTGTCCCATGTAAATATCTTATAAAACATGTACATAAATGTGAGGGGTGTACTCATTTTTGTGCAATACTGTACAACTTGATATACTTTGGTTTGCTTAAGTGTTTTGGATCTGTCAAACGAGATTTATTTCAATAGCGCTCTTTGCAATGGAGCAGTGTCTCAAAGCAGCTTCATAATTTTACATTATCATCTAATATCTAGGGTCCAATCCCAAATGAGCAACCCTAGTGAGACAGTGGCACTGTAAAGAAGAATTCTAATCTAATAAGACCAAGACTCAAAAAGGGACCATCGTTCTTGAGTTGCTTAGACGTTACATGTAAGAATTAAACTCATTTAATCAGGCAGGTGAGTTTGTAGTAACAGTTCAAATGTCACTTTAGGATCTTGAGTACTCAGAGGGAAAGGAGGCAGCCAACCAGAGGAGAGAGAGAGTTACTGCCTTCTGCCGTTACGCAGGCATGGTGAGGCTGGTTCTGATGCCACAAACAACTTGAGTAGAGCTGTCCAAGAACAATTCTAATAATAACAAGAAACAAACTACTTAATTATACCGAACGTACAAACAAGAACTATTGTTGCTTACGAACATTGTTCATGGAAAAATACATTTGCAAACAAGATTTTCGAAACGATCTACAACACAATGTATAGATACTCAGCATGCGAAGCATAATACTTTAAAAAACAAGTTCTTACTAAATTCCAGTCAACGTTTGAAGAACTTATCCAGTGTGATCTGACGCGTTCCCTTGACGGACTGCACTTGAACAAAATCAAGAAAGTGGTGGGCGTGGTCACCTCCTGCTGGTTTTGCTCTTGTCAACACAACTTTTAGGATTTCCTGACCTTTGATAAAAACATAAATTCTCACGGGGATCCCAAAAATCCTCCCACATCTCACTGACCCGCTTTGCGACTTGTGGTTTCTTTTTCTTATTCGCTCTCACGTTCTTTGGTCTGATTAAACAGAATCTTGGTCCAAATAAGTGAATAACATTACACGTATATAATAGGATTTGTTTAGGTACTTTAGGATTCGGTCCGAATAAGCAGCTGGTCCAATTAACCGGATTTGACTGTATACCCACATTTTGTGTTCAGTTAATAGCAAAGTGTTTCAGTCTCTGACATCTTTTTATTCTGTTTAGAAACTAGAAACAATCCCCTATTCCATCATGCTAATGCATAACATCTAGCTCATTAAAAATACTTAAGTGCCTAGGGTAAAATCATCCTATCCTGGTTAAAACCATCATACCTTGTTCTTTATTACTACCTTCTGTCAACAGATACCATTCAGCTGTATTTCCACATTTAACCATTGACACCCGAGTTTCTGGAATCTGTCTGTTTCATATAACAGATTGTGTCTTGGTCACATTTAACTTGGGCAGAGTTCAGCAAAAACACAGCCACACATAAATAACAGTACTTGTAATAATATAAATTCAGAATTACAATGGTATATCTGAATTAACTGGCGTGATACTTTGTTAAGTACTTTGTTAGACAATAATACAGTCAAAGAAAAATTTATTTCTATAGCGCTTTTTACAACATAGCATCATCACAAAGCTGCTTTACAACTTTCAACTTTTGGACCTACAGCCCAACTGAGCAAGACCATAGTGACAGAGTCGAGAAAAAAAACGAAAAAAAAAAACGAAACCCGGACTAGATACATATTTAAGTTAAACATCTGCGCCAATCAAGGAGGATGGGTCCCTATTTAAATCTTGGTCTACCCATGGTTTGTTCCTTATAATATTCAAGGTGTTTTCCCTTTCCACTGTCACCCTAGGTTTGCTCAATTTGGGATTGGCCCTAAACATAAGACGATAATGTAAAAGTGTGAAACAACTTTGAGACACACTCTATAGTAAAAAAAAAAAGCACAATACAAATAAACCTTACTTGACTTTTTCATTTATTTGGTGTAAATTCAGGTACATGGAAAAGAGTTTGTGCCAACCTTATACAGGTTAATGCTATTCATATAATATAGCAAAAGGCATATAAATGGAGTAGCAGTATGAGGACAGAGTTTGCTCATAGACCATTTCAACAGGATGAACTTTAGAACTTTTAGAACCAATTGCCATGTTATTAATTAAAATCAAATTGTATGGAAAATTGGATTACCACTTCCAGCTCCAAGATCATCACATGGAACTCATAGGTAATCAAAAAGGCAGTGTCACATTCTTATCTGCTATACTCGGTGCTCTGATATCAAAGCATTGAAAATAAAAATATTGGAATAGCATTTATATTTGGAACAGCATTATCTTGCTTAACCACATCCATCAGTAAGTGACAGCTCTGCTCTAAACAGCACTTACTGAACAAATTTGTGAAACAGCATCATAAAATGAAGGTGACATTCGCAACCCAACTGATTCTACAGTTTGGTCCAGCATGTGAGTCTATGCAAGGGTATGTTTTTATGCTTTTATGGCAACAGTCCAACGATTCAGCAGTTTAGCGATACATGCTGTGATGATAATATGCCTTTGGCACTCTCATGTGGATGTGCATGTGTGGGTTTTCAAATTGGTAATAAAGCTGTTCCGTTTTTTCAACATTTAATGTCCTGTCACTCATTCTTTGAGTTGATGTACTGTTATGTTGTCATTTTTTGTACAGTACTGTGCATAAGTCTTAAGTCACCTTAAGATTTGATGTTGTCGCACTGATATAATGACAATATATAACATATTGTCAATTACTAGCCCAAGAAATGTCAAACTTGGATGTCACTTAATATAGTCATTTCCACTGCTTTTTATTTTAATCTTTAACTTCTAACTTCATTACCACAGACGTACCATTTTCATTCTAAGTAGTTAAACTAACTATTAGACAGAATAATCCTTACATTCTACTACGCAATTACTGTGCAATGAATTTTGGTGAGTAAAATTCTTTCCTACTCACTTTTTCCATGATTTAATAATGGTATTACAGGCAAATTGCCTTTTTACCATGTTTAATCTCAGCCTGGATAGGTGGTACAGGGAATTCTGGTGCCTATCGGTGGAATTTACAGGGTACAAAATCTATGGAATAAAATACAGTGATTAAAATAAACAGCAAAGTAACATTACTTGACATTATATTAAAAAAGTGGAAATTGCTTTTCCATAGTTCAGTTGTTTAGACTGTATTAATTATAAATTGCTCTGGAGAGGGAACATCAGGGATTAACTACAGACAATATTGGGACAGAGTCAATCTAAGAATTTGTTTATATTTTATTGTTTGTAAGTCCTAACATAATCCAGTAGTAGATAGCAGTTTTTAATTTAGAAAAAGAAATGAAGCAATAATCAAAGAACTACTCATAATTTGGCATGGCTGGCTATATATCCACTTCATTAAACTAAATTCAGGACTGAAAATGTTAGTTGTCTATATGTGGTAAAATCTTGAACCCTGTAATAAATTGTTAAGCTAAACATGGAAATCATAGAATATATTAAGTTGGTTAGTTTAATGCCTTGAACCTTGCCCAATGAACTAAATGCATGTCACTACTGCAATCACCTCACTCAATCCCCTCGTTCATTAATTTCTATTAACTATCTGTTAATATGATAATTTACATTTACTTAATATAATTTGTCTATTATATACATGCACTAATTATTTAAATTATACATCTTTTAAAACCTATTACTGTGTACTAACTTATCTGTCATAAGTGTTTATATGACTGTATAACTGTTTCTACTTCTATGCCAGATAAGGCCAGATACGATAAAAATACCAACGTAAAAAGACAATCCTTTATTGTCTCTATTTGAAAAATTATTCTAACATCTATGAATAGTATAAAAGCACCAACTCAAATCATAACCAGATCAACTATCTACCCTATAATAACTGACTATGTTGTGGAGTTTACTGTTTTATATAGCACCTTGGTCCTGGAGGAACGTTGTTTCGTTTCACTGTATACTGTATTATACAATGACAATAAAAAACACTTGAACTTGAATATGACACTAAAATTTACATACTTTAAATGCCAGAAGCATACAAAATGGAAACCCTCAGAATACAGAGGACACATCCTATAATGAATTAGTGAAAAACTCTCTCTCCCATTAGAGTAGGAATTATTTACATGTTACAATTATAAACATGCCTAACATCCCACAAACATCTGGACAGGAGAAGCTCTGCACAAGACGTTCAAGGTTCAAGTTGTCTTGACCATCTACAAACCTACACGCATCAAGTATTTCAGATTAGACATTTGTCTCAAAAATACAAACCTTCACGCATCAAGTTTTTCAGATTAGACATTTGTTTCAACAAACAGTTGAACATGTATACCTAATGAAGTGGCCGGTGTTTGTATGTCTTCAATTTAATCCCCATGATAGATTGTCTGAGAGAAAGAACATTCCGTCTCTTTCCAATTGCTTCTTTTTCCCTCCGTCTCACACTAGCTCTCTCACTCATGACTTTCTCTTACTTCCTGAGCAGTTCAGATTTAATAGAACTGCCTTGCTGTGTGAAATTTCATCAAGCACATTGCCTCTCTCATCCCATCGATTTCTCCTACTTCAGCCATTTCATACTGCTTGGTTGCTGTCACCCTTTATTCATCTTCACATGCCACTCAGTTCTGGAAAGAGGTGTTTCTGTCTGTCTGTCTGTCTGTCTGTCTGTCTGTCTGTCTGTCTGTCTGTCTGTCTGTGAGAGAGCATGACAATAGAATTCAATTACACATTTTGCTAAAAGCCACTTCCATTCGCAATTTCTTTTCGCTTTGCTCACACAGATGGGAATTGTGCTCTGGGCAGGCAAATTAACCTCAAACTTGAAGACCCAAATGGCAGAGGGACACAGCAATCAGGGTAGCTGCTGGTGTGTCCCTTCAGTGAGCCCTCTTACGGCACTCTACTGCTTCCTCCCACATCCTAACAACATGCCATTAGGTGGACTGTCTGCCTCCAAGGATGCATTTATTAATTTATCCTAGTTCATTTCAATTGGACAGGACCAAAGCAAAAAAAATGCTTAAATGACGTATGTTTTAAAACTTGTTATTACTAACTTCTGTCGCAACTGTTTGAGAAAAATGAATAAATTGTATAACAGGATGAGTTTAAATTATCCAGCGAGAGTCATGTTTTTATATGTCAGATAAGAGCATGAAATAAAATAAAAATAAAATAGATTTACTATAACATCTATAAATAGAATAAAAGCCCCAACTCAAATCAGCAACCAGATCAATTATCAACCCTAGAATAACTGATTATGACACTGAAGTTTACACACAGTGATATGGATGCATTTATTAATTGATCCTAGTTAATTTCATTGATCTGGACCAAAGCAGAAAATGCTACATTGTTACATTTCAGTTCTGGTTCGCTTAGTGTTTACATTGTCAGACCTGCACCAAATGCTATGAACAAATTGTCACATACTGATAGGACAGCTTTTGTGACGTTGAACCAAATTTTTGGAACCCTCTTAACTTGCAAAACAAAGCTCTGTGCAGGGCTAACACACACACATGAGATTTCCTAATATGTGCTGGTATTTGTACCTAAAAAGCTCCTACAGTTGAACTCCTGTTTTACTCACATAAAAGCACACTTGCTGCATATGGTTAAGACGACTGTGCCGATGTGTAATAAGAAGCTTACCTCCTAAAAGGAGAAGAACCAGTCATTCTCGAGTGCTCTGTCCTATGCAACGAATGAACGAGGTACAGTTCTTTATCATAGGAAAAAATTTATTTGTTTAAAATATTAAATTAAGTTTTATATGTTACGTTAAATGATGTGGGTGGAACAGTCACCTCACAGCAAGAAGGTCCTAGGTTCGATCCCAAGTGAAAAGGTCTGGGTTCATTTTGTGTAGAGTTTGCATGTTCTCTTTGTTAAACGTGGGATTTCTCTGGATACTCCAGTTTCTTCCCACAGTCCAAAGACGTGCGTGTTACATTAACTGGTTTCCCTAGTGTGCGACTGCATGTGGCCTATGATGTATGTCTAGGGTTGCTCCTGCCTTGTGCACTGTGCCTATGGAACTGGCCCTCCCGTGATCCAGTCGGATCCCGACAGATAAGAAAGTGAGTAAATGAGTGAATGAATGAATGAATGAATGAATGAATCAATGAATCAATGAATGAATGAATCAGAGTTTGTTTGAAAGTGGACCCACCAGTTCAGGGAGTCTCAGTCCGCTCATCTGATGCACACCATGGTTCAGATGGCAGCGTTTACACCATGATTAGTTTTAATTAAACCAAACCTGTCAACCGTGAACACACCTTAAGTGTCAGTGAGAACAAATGCTCAACCTAGACTGGCAACCTGTGCAGGATGGTTTTTTTTGGACACGTTTTCAGGACCAGGATGCTAACGATGATCATATGGCTAGAATAACGTTACCCAAGCTTAGTGTACAGTACAGGTACACGTCATTTAACATCCTTTTCAAGAACATCCTTTTGCTCTAATGATTGAGGTATTTTAAATTAGAATAGGAACTAAAGATCTGTCTTAAGTCAGGATGATGCGACCGCAAACAGCTGGTCACCACAACAGCAATCAATGCTGTAGAAACACAAGCAGATGAGGGATTTAGATGTTGTGTATGTATGTATGTATGCGTGTGTGTGTAGTAATTGTACTACATGTATTGCGTTAACAAGCATGTGATTAACACTGACACTTTTCATTGTCAACAGCCCTAAATTTAACATGGAAAACACAGGAACCATGACAAATTGGTAAAAACGTGACCAAATCATCAAGCTGTGAGCACTTCACAATGCTTCACCCCTGACCTGGACTATGAATGAATCAGAAACAGTCTTACTGAGAACTGAACAAATGTTAGCACTTGGGTCTATCACCATGACAACACCACCTCCTGCATCACAGCTGGAATGTTGTTAGCTGCCAGATAAAGAATCAGCTTACCGCAGGTAGGTATTTCTCTCACACTCTTTCTCTGTCTCTCACACACACATGCATGCATGCATGCACATGCCAGAACATCTAGGTAATCTGTCTGAGCTGGTACACCATACCAGCAACAAGACATTTCAGAAGTGTTTGTTTGTGTGTGTGCGTGTGTGTGTGTGCATGCTTGTGTGTGTGCATGCGTGCGTGTGTGCGCGCGCGTGTGTGCATGCATGTGCCCAAAATGGATTGCTTGGCACAGAAAAAGCAGGCCTGGCTCCGTTAGTCATTACTTCTGTTCCTAGTTGCCCTGCAGAGGTTGCAATCTGTCGAAATGCCTGACGCATCACAATCCACACTAAACTAGTCAACGACATCTGTACAACAATTGTGTTGAACAACAACCCTTAACGACAACTCAAAATTTGAACACTCCCTCCAAAGTGAACGGGAATCCACAGGACTTAATTTTTTAGTATACCCCACACAAACTTGCCTTTCAGTTTAGTTTCTATTAATACAGTGTGAAGAAGAGTGAGGCCGTGCTGTGGAATTCGTATTCACTTAGCTTGCTTTAGCCTAATCTGGACAGTATTATTATACAAGGACCTGCGGTCATTTCCTTTTTCCACACTGATACACTGATCACGTTTCAGTCCTCATTGCCTATGTCTGTGAAACTTGCAGTCAGAACAACATCCTGTTGTTCACACAACTTAGTGGTGAGCTGGTCGTTTTATTCCCATTCAGATTCTGCCCTGCTCCTTGCTGTAAGGTCAAGTTAATCAGACACAATAAGGAATCTATAAACTGAGGCTTTAAAACAATTAATGCACTAATTGGACTGTATTTAAAAAAAAACAAAACTCTATTCTTTTGTCACTCTAAGGGCCAAAGGAGTAGGAGGAATATACATTACAAATATAACAAGTTGGATATCTCTATCAAATAAGCAATAACATGCAGAACTCTCACACACCAGCCACTTTATTAGGTACACCTTAATAGTACCACGTTTTACTGCTTTTTGACTTAAGAATTGCCCAAATTCTTCTTTGCAAGGTTCCTGAATCATTCCTAAGAGACGATGGTCAATACTGACATCTTTGCAGCATGCAAATGCTGCAGATTTGTCAGCTGCACATCCATGATAAATCCCACCGCCTCACAAAGACTGAGATCTGGTGAATGAGGCCATCTGAGTACAGCGAAAAAAGTGTCATGTTCAAGAAAGCAGTTTGGGATGATTTGAGCTTTGTAACATGGCGCTGTTATCCTTCTGAAAGCCTTCACTACACTATGGTCATTAAATAAAGGATATGGTCAGCAACAACACTCGGGTATGTTGTGGTGTGTAATTACGCTGACTTTTATTTAAGGGTCCCAAAAAGTGTGGCAAGAAAATATTCCCCACACAATTAGACTACTAACAGCCTGAAACTTTGATATAAGGCAGGATGGATCCATGCTTCCTTGTTGTTTAAGGCAAATTCTGACCCTGCCATCTGAATGAAGCAGCAGAAATCGAAACTAAAACAGGCAATATTTTTCCTAACTTTTGTTGTCCAATTTTGGTGATCCCATGCAAATTGTCGGTTGTTCAGTTGACAGGAGTGGCATCCGGTGTGATCTTCTGCTGTAGCTGTATCTGCTTTAAGGTTCAACATGTTGTGCATTCATAGATGGTCTTGGTTGGAACAAATGTTAAAGTTACTGATAACTTGATGTTAAAAGATCCAAATCCAAATCCAAGAGATGACTGTGTCAAGTCAAGTAAGATTTATTTATATAGCGCTTTTACAATGGTGCATTGTCTCAAAGCAGCTTTGCAATATTATATTATCTTAAAAGTTCAATCCCAAATTGAGCAAGCCTAGGGCAACAGTGGAAAGGAAAAAAAAACTCAAAATGTAAGGATGAAACCTTGGAAGAACCAGGATTCAAAAAGGGACCCATCCACTTGGGTGGCCTAGAAGTAGAATTATGCTGTGTGTAAAGATCCCTGTAGAACAGCAGTTTCTGAAATACTCACACCAGTTACTTAAGACAGACTTAGACAGTCACTTAAATCACCCATCTTCCCCTACCTGATCCTCGGGTAAAACTTCAGCAGGCCATCTTGACCATGTCTAAATAAATAAATGCAAACTAAATGCCTAGTTGATCATATGTGATCAGTTGATGTGATATTTACATTAATGATCAGTTTAACAATTGTAACTAATAAAGTGTACATAAAAATGTCAAGTGTATACTTCGTCCATCCCCCCTGTTAAATGCACCCCATTGGATTAGGGCTTTTAAAATCTTTTTAAAAGTTTCTCTGTTTATAATGTGGTTAATATTTATTTATCCAATGTCTTTTTACAGCGTATAAAATTTGAATTCAAAACAAACAGTATAAATGGCAGACCAAAATGTGTTCAATAACAATAAAATGTGTAAGTTTGTGTGTTATTTATTTGCCCATTAAAGTTGCAAGCATCAGAAGAACGAGAGCTATTCGTTCAGGCACATCCACGCACGTCCACACAATATGCTGAGATCAGTCACACAGTCGCACAAAAGTCAGACAAAAAGCAGACTGCGCAAAGAGCCCCCCTCCCCCCCCCCAATCTCTCTCACATGCTCTTTTTCACTCACAGACACACACACGACCAAGGCAAGATAGACTTTGCAAATCCATATTTATAACCTAACCACGCACACAAACAACACTGACACAACACAAACAAGAGAGACTAAGCCACTTTATTCTTCTACCTTTTCATAACTGCAACCATTTGCTTGGAGAAATGTGTTGTCTGAAACCAGTTGTGTAAAAGCAGCTATATGTAGTCCCCATTTTATTCTAGAAGTCACGTTGAGTACCGAAAACAACAACTACCAAGCCAAATTTTCCCATAAGGAAGAGTGTAAATTGAATTAATCTTTTCCAGACCGCCCAAAGAATCCATACTAAAGCATTAATGTACATTAAAGTAAAGCATTAGATACTGTAAATTAATTGTGCTTTATTGTACAGGTGCTCCCTGATTTACTCCCTGATCCCTAATAGGACTTTGGTGGCCTAGTGGTTAACGTACTGGACTATGGACCAGAAGGTCCAAAGTTCAAATTTTCCACAGCTGGGTCCCTGAGCAAAGCCCTTAAAAAACAACTGTTTGGGTTGTAAAACTATGAATTGTAAGTCGCTCTGGATAAAGGCATCTGCTAAATGACACAAAATGTAAATAATTTACAATAGGGTTACATGACAAGCTGAATGCATTATAAACTGAGGAGTTAAAAAAATTAATGTAATTAATTAGAAGCCTTGTAATTAATTAATCGAAATGAATCCCGTTTTAAACACATTTTTACATTTAACATGGGAAATAAATTAAGTTTGAATGATGAATGAGTCAATAAACATAGGCTTAAACTTCAAAATCTTGTTTATTTTCCCACCAGTCTACTACACAGACCAATAGATGAGGGCAAAAAACACAGAGCAAACAGTATTCAGAATACTGGAAATTATGACCAAAAATGCCAAAGTACTGATTGACTTCAACTGCTCCAATTATAAATAAAACAGGACTTTTTTTTATTGAACTTCCTGGTACAGGCACAAATACCAGTTCTAACAAGAACTCTAATACCCAGTGCAGTACTGAGGTACCCTAATATGGAAAGCAGCAGTTACCCAACACACACAGACGACTTCCACACAGACAGTAGGGTGCACTTATTCATTCCACAAAAGACAACAATAATCACAGGACAATCTACACTAGTTATATTCCCTACACACAAAGTTTCACGTAAGACAACATTCCCAATCGCCCAAAATAAACCTACAAGGTCACAAATCCGCCACATGCCACATCTCGTTCAGTCACTCCCACAGCCAGCCCACGACCACATCAAACAGAACACGGGACGACAAAAATCCAAAATAACAGATCAGTGAGTCACGTAGCTGTTTGCGGGACTAGAACGGCCTGTGTTGGTTTCAACGGTGTGTTAAAATGCGTTACAATTTTGAATTTGTTATTTTCCATGCAATTGAGTAACGCATTAAAGTCCCACCCCTAATATATATATACATTAATTGAACATGCTTTTCTATATTTTTTGTTATTTAGACTTCTTACCTGTAACAAATGAAGTTCATTGTTTTCTTGAGAAAGTCCTATCAGACACTGAAGTTTAGCATCTCTCATTTTCATATCAGAGATCCTCTCTTGTAGTCTTTTTAAAAGTCCATTGGCCTTCTGTAAAGCAGCTTCCTGCTGAGTCAAGATCAGTTCCTTCACTGTGGATTGCTTGTTATCCATGGAATTGATCAGCTCTGTAAATATTCTTCCCATTTCTTTCACTGCATCATCTGCTGACATCTTGATAGACAACATATACACTGTTAACATCTACTCTTTTGGGAAAAATGCTTCTGCTACAAGAATTAAACAATGTTTGATTAACCTGGAAAGACCTGACAGCAGCTTTTAGTTCTTCAGCTTCTTTCTCCTTGGATTTAATCATGTCAGAAACATCTGTTTGTATTTTCCCAAGCTTGGCCTTTATGAAAACCATATAGGTTAGAGACTTAGAATAAGATCAAGATCAAGATCAAGACACAACGTTTTAAAGACTTTAAGTATACTTACTTGAACTTTTGCCACCTCATGCATGATGGAAACGGCATCATGAGCCCTGTGTTTATCTGTAATGCACAGGTGACATATAAACTGCTGATCTGTGTGACAAAAAACCTCCAGAAGTCTGTCATGCTCAGGACACATCCTCTCCTGCAGCCTTCCAGTAGCCGCCACCAGCTTGTGTCTCTTCCTTGCATGTAGAATATTATGCATGTCCAAATGACTTTCACAGTACGAAGCCGCACACTCCAAACAGGACTGCTCAGCTTTGCGCTTCCTTCCAGTACACACATCACACTCCACATCTTTGGTTGCAGTGAAGCTCAGATCTGCAGATGTGGCTGCCTCCATACTGTGTATCAGTAGCACCAACAAAGGATGGTAGCGCTGTTAGTTTTGTTTCTCCAGAACCACAAATGCTGCCCTGCATGCCAATAAGCAGTTCAGATACTGTCTCAAGAAAAGGGTGTGGACTTGTTTTGATGGGTTTCAGAGTCTGACTCAGAGGAGTGTCATTCTCTTAACCACAGTAAGAACCAGTTTATAATTTTGCATTTGTTCCTCTTCAGTACATGCACAATTTCCTGTGTGGTCTTATAATATAAACATAATCCAACAGTTTACTTAGTTTAATCTAATGGATAACAGGACAGCTAAGATATTAAATAATAAAAAAATAAGCATATCATATATCAAAATACTTAACACAACAATACATAAAACTGTTGGGACTACAAAGGCATCATTCAGGAATAAGGCACAGCTTTACAACAATGTTTTAATGAACTTTAATTCAATACACATCAGGAACCACTGCATCCACATCTGCAATTACAACATTTATACAGCAGAATCCCTTACCCAGAGCAATTTACTACAGATCAATTTCTTAGAAGAAATGCAACTATTTGCCATTAAGAGCCGTAGTTCATGGTTCAAATGGAATGTCAATAAGTTTCTTTGTTAAGTCCACTGACCTCAAACACAACATAAATTAATTTGAAACGCTATTTACTAAAATGTATATGCTTGACCCTTAAACCCCTAACCCTTCATTTCTTTACTGAATACTAAATAATGCTCATAAGCTGCTTTCTATTTATATACTAAACCACCACATGTGTAATGTCACATTAATAAGTTCATAATGAGTTCAAACCAGTGGTGTAGGTTTCATCTCAGCTTTTTAAACACAAGCCTGCACCACACTAGATGATGTAATGTGCTAGTATATCATCACGCCATATTCACATGCTGCCTAGTTTGTATGTGTATGCCTTTGACTGCACCCCTGTTGTGTGCTACAGTGTTTTTGGTAGAATAATTTTAACTGAGTTTAATATTTTAACAAAGTGTTATTTGTGAGCCTATGCCTGCCAGTCCAAACCCAAAATATACAGGCTCAGTAAAGTTTGTCTGAACCTTGAAGATGATACTCATGTTACCTGACACATTGTAAAAGGCCAGTGTCCCTGCACTATGATCCAGATATATTCCAATTCTAAAACAACAGGGTGATTGTATGAATGTACTCTTATTTTCATGCCAGTATTCAAATAAACCCCCACAGTTGCGCAGTGCCCATGAGTTTTTGCACCGTCCAAACATAGGGGCCTTTTTTCCTTTCCTGCGTATGCTTTTGTATGAGAGAGCAATACTAACCCATGACCCTTTTATTCCACACTCCACCTCCCAATACAGTGGGGATCCCCGCAGACCCTCATTGCACAGTGCCTGCGCCCTCCGCTCAAACCTTTCAGGGTGGAACGGATAGTCTTCCATCTTGTGAACTGCTGTTAATTCCGTGTTTTGTTTACTCAGAAGGAGGTAACTATTCACTGTGTTGAGATTCACGGTAAGCTGACAGGCATCTGTTGTAAAATAATTGAAAATAAAACTAGAACAACAACTATTTCATCTCCATAGTGCTGAAAAGATACTTTGTTATGCAAAATTGCTAATAATTAAATAAAATAATATAATAAAATAATAATTGCAAATAACTATGAATAAAACCACTGCTTATTGCAGATAACTAAATCAGTATTAAATATATAATCGACTCACAATTTAAAAGCTCCTGGTGTGTTCTTGGTAGTGGTGAGGAAACAATACCAGTGTTTTTAACTGTGAAGAAAGCAGACAAATTAGCTGGTCCTGTCATTAAGTTATGCATTAAATACATTTAATTGTATTGTTTTTACATACATTTCAGCCAGTTAAAGACCAGTTTACCTCTTTCTGAGATTGTAATGAATCGCCATTGGCATATTATATTCAGATTTTTGATGAGATCTGAAAGAGCATTAGTGGCCAGCTGAAATGAACAGTGTGGTTGGACTAATAGAGCTGGCATCTGGGTACACTTTGTAAGACTGGAAACAGAAGATGTACACTGCAGGAACAACATACAACTTCATGAGTTGCAAAATTAATAAATACATAGACTTTCAGAGAACATCCTTCTTCATTGTGAAATTGACAATGCTAAATCTTTCAAAGGTCTACTAACGCACATGCTCAGATGACACTAGAAGGTTTGTTTACTCATCATCACTGTTGTAGAATGTATATTGCATCAGAAGACCATAATATTGCATCAGAATATTGCATCAGAAGATCATAATAATTATTCAAATGTAATTGTTAAAATACCTGGTTTGGATAAATGATCAGTCCTTTAAGGGTAACCATTATAAAGGTTTTAGGTACAACCAATCGCATTCACATAACTGAGGAACTGACCCCTTTTCAACCTTAATAATTGTGCTGTTGATTACGTTAAAATTAAACCAACAGTTATTGAGTATTGAACTAAGTTTAATCTAAACTAAGTTAATTAATTATAAACTAAGTTTAGTAGTAATCAAGGATCTTTTTAGAAGTAGCACCACCAACACCATAGCGCATCAGGCACATCAGGTATGGACCAGAAGGAAGAGAGTTCAAGCTTTAGCGCTGCCAGTCTACCATCACTGGGTTCTTATGCAAGGTCTCTATTGTATAATTTAGGTTGTAGGTCATTCAGCCTAATATGTTACAGTGACTTAGCACTATGAAAATTAATATAATTGAAGAATCCCTTTAATTCAAAATTTGTGGAGGAAGCAGTTGCTTCTCACAAAAAATCAACTAAACTTGAACAATTGTAACAGTAATGGTAAATATTCCTCAATCTAGGTGTGCAAAGACAAGACCAAACAGACTGAAGGTTATAATTAAACCAGAAGGTGAGTGTGTGAAAGTATTTATTTAGGTAGTCTATCGTTTTACCCAACCTAGATTTACTTGTGTTTCATATTTATTTCAATATTACTATTTAAAAATATTATTAAAAATTAAACATTTTCAGAACTGTTGTTGTTTCCATCTTGTGAATGCTTTAATGCAAAAGCAGAAAAATAGATTTTGATTTCACTAACCTAACTAGCCTCTCTTTTTATGTGATCAGGGTCATTTCTAATTCTCTTCTTCATTTCCGAGTGAAAGAAGGGGGTTGTGGTTTTATTTTAAACCCAGACCAGGAAACACATTATCCAGCAAGGTGTCATGCCACAGCACAAGGAGTCTGAGACAAACGCAGCTTGCGTAGAAACCAGGGTTTTATTTACCAAAAACAAGGTCAGACAGTCCAAGGTCAAGGTAGGGACCACGTGACTTAGCGGCGTGATAGTGTCGGGGGTGTGAATATATAGGAAGAGGTAGAATTACACACAGGTGAAAATAATGAGGTGCAATCAGAATTCGAGTGATGGTGCGCGTGCGATGGGAAGGGTTTGGTTGCTGGAACCGCCCGAGAGTGTGACACAAGGATTCAGAAAATGCTTATATGTTTATTTTATATAAATTGTAATAAATAGATTTATAATCACATCATATACTCACCATTTGAAACAATAAAACTTACTATCAGTGTCAACATCTTAACGTTTTTATTTACTATTATTTACTGATAATTACTTATTTTATTGGAGATTTTTAACTTACAATTTTAAATCTCAACAATCAAATATATTTAGCCAATCACCAATCTTAAACCGGTTTTTGTGAGCTCTTCCATCATTTGGTTTCCTTCTGTCTAAAGCCATGATCAGCTAGTGTCTCTCAACTTTGTGTGTGTTCAGATTCAAAATCACTGGCCCCACAATAAATTATAATAAATAATAAATGTTTGTTTTGTAATATTAGAAAATGCCAGCGCAACCTTACTTGTAGAAACTGGATGGCATTGTCTCCCTCCGACAGCTTCTTTAAGTGTTGTAGTTCGGCATCTGTCTTCTTCAGGTCACCAATTTCCAAATTCACTCTTTCTAAAAGTTTGTCAACCTCATTTACCACAGCTATCTCCTGAGACATAATCTTTCACAGTATACTGTATCTTCTCCATCAAAAGGATTAGCTCAGTAAACAGCTTCAGGTTGTCTTTCACTGCTTCTCCTGCTGATGTCTTTTTATAAACCATAAAGAAGAAGTGATAAAATGTAATTAAAATCACATGAAAAGCACAAGAAGGTAAAAAACATTTTTAGATAAATAGGTGGATTAAACAAACTTGGAAAGCTTCAATAGCTTGTTTTAACTCTTGCTCTTCTTTCTCATGACTCTGAATCATTTCAGTTGACTGACTCTGCATTTCCTGCAGTTTAATCTAAAAAACCCAAATAACATTATCAGATTACTGACATTATCTGTTTACATTATCAAAATTACTGAATGTTGTAAATATTGTTTGTCATAGTAGAAAAAAACAACATATTCTTACTTTCTTTTTAGCCACCTCTTCCTTGATGGAGACTATATTGTGACCCTTGTGTTTATCCGTTGTAATGCACAGGTGACAGATGCACTGCTGATCAGTGCAGCAGAAAACCTCCAGCAGTTTGCCATGCTCAGGGCATATTGCCTCTTTGAATCTTCCTGTTGCCTCCACCAACTTGTGTTTTTTCCCCGCATACAGAATGTTATGCAGTTCTATGTGGGCATCACAAAATGAGGCCACACACTCCAAACAGGACTGCTCTGCTTTTTGGCGCTTCCTTCCATTACACACATCACACTCAACTTCTGTGTGTGCAGTGAAGTTCAGATCTGTAGACATGGCAGTCTTTGCCTCCACACTGCTAGACGAGAAGAATGTGGTAGCTCCAAACCAAGATGCACTGGATGGTTTAGTTCCTCCTAAAGCACAAATAGGCAGCTTCCAATGACCAATTGTGTCTCTAGGAGAGGGTGTGGAGCTGGACTAAAGCCTAGAATTTCTCATGACTCATGAACCCATGACTCATGACAGGAGTATTATTCGCATAATCACAAAACCAAATCTTTTAACTTCCTACTCTGTTTTAAAATCTGACGATACATGGCCCTCGTTTCATAACATTATCAAACAAAGCTTATGCTCAAACAAGACAGATCATATAAAGTAATATTCATTTACCATGACTATAGAAAACGGCATGAGACTGGGAATATGTATAAACAATACCAATACAGTAGTTTTCATTACTAAAACTAGTAAGTGCAAATGCCAGACTTAACATCACTTGCTCAAACTTGCAATCTTGCCATGCAATCTTCGCACACACATTCAAAATGTCAGAAGGTGATACCTGGGATGGTCCATATCCGAACCATACCAGACACATAAAACCACACACTAGGTTTTAGATTTGTTTAACAATCATTAATCAAATAGCAATCATAATATTATTTTACTATTATTATTATATCCACAGTACATTAATTTGTAGGTTTTGGACTTTTTTAAGGCTTTTTTTGATTTTAGGCTTAATTCATTTAATTTGTTAAATACCAATGGTAGTGGAAAAAATGCATCAATAAGGTTGAACTGAATCCTACAAATAAGGTATGTAAAAAATTATGTATGTATTTTTGTAAACATTAGTCAGCATCTTCAGTCAGAGTAATTACAGCAAAAAGCTTTGGCTCAGAGTGCATTATGTACAATACAGTTACTTCTTACTACAAAAATAAATAATAAATAAAATGGTGAATAATTTGTTATTAATGGACTTAGAAAAACAAGCCATTTAAAATGTTTTAATAAAGGTCTGATGGTGCAAACTGTTTAAAACAGCAAAGAAACACACTAACATCATGTGACCAGACTGTTCTAATGGTTTTTTTTTATCCTGAATGACAATACACCTTTTCTAAAGTTTTGTCCCAGTAAACTGTCTAGTTAACAGAACCTTACTCGTCTTACAAAATTTGATTAAAATTATATTTGAAACCGAACACTTTATTCTAAACCAAACACTGCTGTTGTAGCAGATGGGAAAAGGAATCATATATATTTGTAGTTATGTTGCTCTTTATTTCCAGTAAAATCCTTGTTTATGTTGTTTTATATTATCATAATTAAATTATATTTTTAATATTTAATTTTACCAAATGTATTGTTTGTTTCATATTGGAACCATTTTTCGAGAAAGACTCTTATTTTGAGTTATCAGTGACATGGTGTGAATGGTTTTGTAGCATAAAACAAAATGTTAGTACTGGTATGCTACTACAGTAATATAGTGTAGTTCAGTTCTGTGCATTCAGTGGTATGGTAGAGAACAGTGCTTCCCAGCTTTCCCATGGTGCCCCTTTAAGCCCCTCCAGCAGAATCTGTGTGAACTTAAGTGGTTTAGTTTAGTTATAAACTAAACTTTATATTTTATTTTAATATAAACATTTAGTCAGTTAGGTTAATACTCTAATCACTTGTCAGCCAAATATGAAAATGTTTTCAATTAAATACTTTACAGAATTGTAACTATTATATAACGAATGCACAATGTTAATTAATTTTCATGCTAAACATAAGAATGGTGTGTCTTTCCTGAATAGGGTGCCACACACACTCCAAGTAGCAATTTAGAATTGCTTACCGTGTGTTTAGGACAAGAATGAAAACACAATACAGCAGGTCCTCACCCAGGTAATTAGTGCCCAAATCTCTGCAGTGGAGGGGTGATGTGCACTGTGAATCTTTTGTTAAAACTGTTTAAGTCATATCTAGTTTAAGGAAGAGTTTGTTTCTGCATATGCTGTTGTAATTTCTGTCTTATCATTGTTGTTAATGAAGTCCAACATGGTTGAGTCATCAGCACAGTTGTGAGTCAGGAGTGTAAACAACAGCAGAACAAGCACATATCAATGCCCACTTCTAGATCCCATATTTAGTGCCAGGCCTAGAGTTTCAGAGAAAAAAATGCATTTTACAATCCCAATATCAAATTATTTTCATACAAGTGTAAAATTATTATACAAAATACTTTTATGGAGAAAAAGACCACACCATTGTGTCAGCTGAAATACATTTAGCTGTTAACATATAACTTTATTAACATTTGGAATGGACACATTGCTTCTGCTCTTTTTGGTTGCTAAGCATTGCATTGGATGTATGCAAAAAGTACACCAACTCTTCTGCAGAGATGTTCACCACATTTATCCCATTGAGTTTCTCAGTTTTATCTGCTGATGTTGTCCCATCTATTGGTTATATTTGTGGAACAAGGCTTCCAGCTGTACTCATCAAACACACTGCAAGCACATGCACTGAGAGACCAGTGGCACAACACCAGAGTACTCAGAAAAACCACAAACAGACACAGGAAAGACATCAGTGTTTGCTATCCTTTGCTATCTGGTGATTGTACTTGTTATATGGAATAGTTTGAGGCAGTGAGACATGAGAAATGCTACAAATATCTTTAATTTTTCCCAAATATCTCACTGGCTCCTTAGAGGGATGGTGACTTTTTGCTTGGACAAAATCAGAGGAATCTGTTCGTTTTCCTACTGTTATGTTACCCTTTACTATAGCAGTAGGCTGTCTAACTTTTCCTCTGTTGACACCTCCACGTAATTTTCAAAATGTTCATTATTCTCATGTCAGCTGGACCCTGCGCCTGCTGTGTATATTAAACCATGTTAACTGATCCTCAATCCTCATTTGGTAAATGGTTTCCATGGTCTTCTGTTCCAAACTCCCTGAAAATATTTGCAGTCACATTAGTTGTCAAAGACTCTAATACAACCTCAATTTCTAACACCCACAAGCAATTTTTTAGCTTAATGTACAGTGGGACAAAAAAAGTATTTAGTCAGTCACTGATTTTGCAAGTTCTCCTACTTAGAAAGACCAGAGAGGTCTGTAATTTTCATCATAAATACACTTCATCTATAAGAGACAAAATGAGAAAAAATCCAGGAAATCACATTGGTATAATTATTATTATATATATAATAATTATTATGGTAGAAAATAAGCATTTGAAGATAGAATAGAATAACATAAAAAAATATACAGATTGAGCCATTATTTAGTCTGGTAAACAGAGTCATAAAAGTCAACAGAATCAGGGAGAGAATTACTGCCCTCTGTGGTCTGGGTAACAGTGGACCGTTTTAGCAGGGGACTGGAGCGGACATGGTTAGTGTGTTGCCTGAAACTGGTACTAGCACATGAGCACAGAGCAAAAAGATAATATGTAGATGTAGAGAATATGCAGCCTGGATATTTTTAAGCAGCATGAAGGAGTACAGGAACAATGTAACAATGAAATAATCTAATCTGAAATGGGTATGATGTGAACCCTTAGCACTCGAAAGTGGTCCTGCAGCAGAAGCACTGGCCCTTCGCTCAAACTCCAGGCTCCTGCATAGGCTTGTCTTTACTGAGTGAGGCAGGTAGCAGGGGTGTGAACATGGTGGCTGGACTGACATGGTCAACGGTGCTGGTTGTGGTTTGTGGTTGTGGTTTGGCAATATAGTAAGGCTGATGAGACTGTCAAGGGAGGCTCCAACATCATTGCTTGCCAGTTCCATCTTTAAGTCCTTTCACAGCTTGTGCTGGAACTGGGAGATGATAGCTGCCTTTGTGCCACATGCATTTAGGGATATACACTATATTGCCAAAAGTATTTGCTCACCCATCCAAATTATCTGAATCAGGTGTTCCAATCACTTTCATGGCCACCGGTGTATAAAGTTAAGCACCTACGCATGCAGACTATTTTTACAAACATTTGTGAAATAATGGGTCGCTCTCAGAAGCTCAGTGAATTCCAGTGTGGAACTGTGATAGGATGTCACCTGTAAAACAAGTCATGACATTTCCTAACTTCTCATATTCCACAGTCAACTGTATTATAAGAAAATGGAAGTGTTTGGGAACAACATCAACTCAGCCACAATGTGGTAGGTCACGTAAACGGGGATGCTGAAGTGCATAGAGCATAGAAAAGGTCGGCAACTTTCTGTAGAGTCAATAACAACAGACCTCCTAACTTCATGTGGCTTTCAGGTTAGCTCAAGAACAGTGTGCAGAGAGCTTCATGGAATGGGTTTCCATGGTCGAGCAGCTGCATCCAAGCCATACATTACCAAGTGCACTGCAAAGTGTGGAATGCAGTGGTGTAAAGCACACCACCACTGGACTCTAGAGTCCACCACTGCATCCGACACTTGAAAGCAGCGTTCTTTGAACAGTTTCAGCGCTTCTGAAAGAATGGTCAAAAATCCCCATGAACACACTCCTAAACCTTGTGGACAGCCTTCCCAGAAGACTTGAAACAGGATTTGTTAGGGGCTGACTATCCAGAGCAGGGGCCAGGCGGCAGGGAATCAGGCTTAACCATCTGTCTGCCGGTAGCCATGCACCGTCACCCAGACCTAACTCTATTAAAACTGTGTCTGTTGCCCG
>JAUZST010053052.1:0-24441 GCA_034779995.1 Parotocinclus haroldoi | reverse complement strand
AGTACAATAAACCTCATTTCAATCCTGAAATATTACTGTGTCCATCAGTTATTAGATATATCAAACTGAAATGGCTGGTGCAAACACCCAAATATTTAGAACTAAAAATGACTAAAGATTAATAGGGGTGCCCAAACTTTTTCATATGACTGTATCTTGTACACAGACAGGCTGTGTTGCTCAGGCACTTGTGAGTTACGTCTTTAAGAATTGCTGAATGTCAAAGTTGAGTTATTTTACTGACAGATGGACTTGCTCTCTTTCTTTAACTTAATCCTTTAGTGAGAGCAAACTACGAGGACGGTGGCCCAGGCCTGGTGCGAAAGCACGACTTCACGCGGTCTGAGAGTGAGAATTGGCGCATGTCTCGTGACGAGCAGAACGGTGAGGATAATGATGGTAGCGGCTGGCGCCTGGCAGGCACCCGTCGGGATAATGAACGATGGTGCCCGCCGAGTCCAGGTGGGGGACACCATATCTCCCCTGCGTTTGTTTCCGTCCTTCTGTTCTACTACTCTCGTCAACACGCATTCACACACTGTCTGGTGTTCTGTGCCTTATCAGTCTCTCGCATGCTGATAAGGGCTGGCACATTGCTGTGCATGTGGTATATCTTGTTAGATGCTCAAATACGAATTTATGAGCTGGAACATGCTGTGTCCTAAATTTTTGTCCAGATAATGGTTGGCAGCATTTTTGAGTTCAAACTTTAGGCACGTTGCCCCTGCCTCGAGTTGTTAATTTAAATTGTACATAAAGGTCTCCAATTTAAGATATACCTTTTAGAAACAGGGATGTCTAATAGTTACTCTGTAGGAGCGTGCAGTTCTTGAGGAAATTAAGAATTAAATAAATAATAATAACTTGGTTGCGAAGTAGAAATCCAATTATTGTCTGGGTCATGTAAACCTGAAATTTTCCCTTTATTGGATTACCCAATTATATGTAAACTTGTTAATCAGATTACTACCTAAAACATCTTGGCACAGTCCAATAGTCCCACCAGTTTTCAGTCTCTGTTCTCATTTATCGAAACCATAAGCTTGGCCAAAAGTTTTTTGCCTATCTCTCTTTAAAATTTCATTAATAGTCACTTACTGACCCGACTGAACTGACCTTACTGACTACATCTATCAAATAGCAGAGGGAAAATATCACAGAATAACATTTTGCAATACTTAAAGATATCTTCATGTTTTTTAGTTAACAGATCATCACTCTGCTCAAAGACAATACCAGCAGTGTTTTTTTTTGTTTATCGTGTTTGTAATGTACCAACCTACCCGACATACCAGACCCCCGCAACAATTCTGTTTTTCTCTGTAGACGGGTCGCGCTTGCCTGGAGGGGGGTGGCGGGAACAGCCAGAGCAACGTCGTCGATTGCCGTTAGATATGCGGGGAGAAGAGGACCGTGGCGCAGGCTACAGACGACCCCGCTCGGCCAGCGGCAGCATGGAGGATGAGAGGGACAGCTTACCCGAGTGGTGCCTGGAAGATGCTGAGGAGGAGACGGGCACCTTTGACTCATCCGGTGCTTTCCTCCCGCTCAAGGTAATCTTAGGACAGAGCCAGTCTGTGCTTTTGCTCTGCAGACACACCTCTGTTGTAGAAATCTGAGCATGACTTGCACCTGCTGTAGCAGAGCACTTCATTCACTTGTCTTGTGGAACTGTTTTCTCCTGTTACTTGTATATTTATGTATCGTAACAGCTCTTGTGGCTTGGGAGGGAAGAGTCAGCTGCTGGCATCAGTAATTGCTGAGGTCCTGGGTTCAAACCTCGGGCTGACCTTGCAAAAAATGTTGGTCGGCTATCTGGAGACTGTAGCGTTTTTTTGCCTCACTGTCCTGTTGATGGGATAAAAATATTCTTCAGTTGTCTCTGTCCTATAGCATGGAAAGCATGTTCTGGAAGAGCTAAAGTTAAGACTGAAAGTGACTGCCCTGAAGAATCCATAGACTCGTGCAATTAGCTCAAGATTTAGGAATTCAGAATACCATGTTATTTCAATAAAAAAAAACATTACAAGAAAGCTGTATTGTAATCGAAACCGTGTGCGAAGAAACATTTGTTGTCCGAAAACAAACACTGCAGACAGACTTGAAAGTTTTGGCTACTTATGACCAGCGTGATTCTCAGTGGTTCGAGTTCCCTGGAGTGATTAGTCCCACTATGAGCTGCGTTCCTATGCTCCACATCACTGTCTTTGTGCATGAAGTAAAACATGAAATCCAGGATGCCTATCCACCACTGTGAAACATGGGTGGTGCAATTATATGGGGTTTGTTTTTGTTGGTGAGCTGATTATGACGCGAAAAGGCCATCACTGCGAAGGAGTAAGAAACGGTGTTACAGATGGGGTTGCTTCTACTTCTGAGCAAGTTGTGTGATGGAAATCAACCGGATGACCTGTACACACCAAAGACGAGAGTCATTTCTTGAGTGGGTTTATGTTTTGACCTGATCAGTCACCAGATCTGATCTTCACAGCCAATATTGATGTGCCCACTGGCCGAATTGGCTAGCAAAAATTATGGGAGCACTGACCAGTTGCGGCAAGCAGACAAGATGAATGCAACTTTAGTGGTGCAGCATACTGCGTAAGACTTTCAGCTTGTCCAAACGGCTGTGTTTTCATAAGAAAACAAGCAATAATGAGTTTATTTACACTTAAGTGGATCAGAGTTGGATTGCTTCGGATTATTCACTGGTCATGTGAATAAAATGGCATACCACAATCTAGAAATCCGATTAAGAAATCTGATGGAGAGAGCTGGATTTTATTTCAGTAATTGGATTTCTCAGTGCATGTATTCCCATACTCTGGTTTCAAACTTTTTTTTTCAGTTTGGGTAAGGTCGCAGAGCTGTCACTGAAGTGCATAGCCAAATCAAACATGGTTGCAAGTCCTCTTCTTCTGAAATGGTTTCTTTTGGGCTAGTTTCCATATACCTGGTTATTTGTTGCTGTCGTGGGATCTGTTAACCCTGCATTTTATATATATATATAAATATATATACACATTAGAACACTGCACATATTAACGTGTCAATTTTGACAGGCCTAACTTTTGTGATATTGCTAAAACTGCTTTTGTTTCCCCCAACAGAAGGCTCCTACAGAGCCAATTCTTGAGGAGGCAGAGCTAGAGTTTCGTCCTCTGGAGGAGTGTGAAGAACACTCAGAAAAAGATGAAAGTGAAACAGAACATCCTAAAGAGCCTGTCAGCATGCGCCAAACTGCCAGGCATGAGGGTAAGGGATTCCTTGCTTAAATAAGAATACACATCAAGGCCATGGTTGAGTTCTAAGCCAGTACTCTGACATTCTGCATTTTTTTGGGATTCTTTTGGGTATAGTAATGCCACTTTATTGTTTATAGTGTTCCGAGTCAGATTGATGAGCTGTATACATTGTACGTCATATATGTATTGTCTAAATGGGGTGTTTTGCTTGTATGCAGACCCTGGTAAATCAGAAGAGGCCTCGCCACCTGCTGCTCAATTACTACCTCCTCCAGAGTCAGCTGTTCCCATATCCCTTCCCCCTAGCCAGCCGGAGAGGCTGCTGGAGCCAGACAGAGCAGCTCTACCTGAAATACGAGCCAGCACAGCTCCATTACATGCTACTCTCCCCATCAGCATAGCGCACAGCACAAGTACCCTCAGCACACTCACAGGTAAGTTAACACTTAATTCTTGATAATGACATGGATTTGAACATTTTTTTTTTTTTGGCCTTAAGCCAGAACTCCAAAGTCATAAACCTGAAGAGATGTACAGAAGAGGTTCTTTGCATGTAACATCTACACAGTAGATATTTATTACTCAAATTACTGTTGTAGCAGTGGTGTTACGTGACGGGGTACATGTGCATGTGTTAAAATAAACAATGGGTTATGTTTTTTTTTTAATTTATTTTATTTTTTTATTGTAAATATTATGGACCCATTCCTGTTTCAATTTCAAGTTCTTGATGCGTATGAAAACGGGCTGTTTAAATTAAAATTGTTAAAAAAAAATGTAATTTTATTATTAGAATGGACTTGTAAAAATTGTAGATGTGTGTATGTAACCTAATACGTTTCTATGTAAGGAATGCGCCCTGCAACGTCCAAGATATGTTTTTGAGAACTTGGAGGTTGTAAGAATAACTATATTGTGTACTGTACTTAGCACAGTTGTCTGTGGTATTTCCTAAATACCCAAGATCTGTGCTATCACTGCATCCATTGTCCTGCTGTCGGGAACCACAATGCACATATATATACATTTTATATTTTCCCAAGAAAACAAAGCAATTATTTCACAACACCCGAAAGTACTGTGGATATTGTGAATTTTGGCCAGCAGTGGCCATGTGATCTTGCTTAATTTATGCCAGACTTTGGCACAAGAATAAATAGAAATAACATAAATGAATATACACAGTTTAAAATGTCTCCATGATCTGCCTTAACAGGGAAATTTACTACAACCTGCATATCAAACCCATTGTATTGCTTGCACTCAAAACGTCATCACAAATAAACCAGCAATAGCTCATGGTGGGTGGAGATTTCAAACTGGTGTGTTTGGCAAGACAGTGGCACTACGAACACTATGAACACTACGCAAACAACAGCTGTGTGCAATAAAAATTCATGCACATTGTGGCATGTTGCGTAGAAAAACAACGAATCTGTTCAAACAAAGAAACAGAACGGCAAAAACCAAATAGTAGTGGACTGCATGTGAGTATATCGGCTTAGCAGCCAGAAACCAAGCTTAATCAAACAGCAATTACAAAGGCCTTTGAGCTACGTAATTATACCTGGCCAAAACACTAGACCAATAAAACAGACAAATAGTTTTAAGCAACTTTTGTAAACTCGACTCGCTAATATTTTTCCTAATTCAAATTCCTTTCTAATAATTCATTCATTGTGCACAAATTGTAGAGACTCACCTGATTGAATCTACAAATGTGATGGGATTTTGGTTGTAGTTATTTTTGCTGTTGCTCAAGACTTCCCAACCCTGTTTATTTTTCTAAATAATGGTGTTAACTTTGGACATCTGAAAGGTGGTGGTGGTTTAAGATGTGGTGGTGTAAGTGTGCTTTATTAAAACTTTAATTAGGTTTTTCTAGCCTAAGTGGTTTGTTATTTTTGTTCTTGTGTGGATTTAGATTTTTATTAATAGAGAGATTAATTTGTTTCTCGTTTTTTTTTTTCCCCCCAAGCCTAAAATAATTGTGGTTTGGTTATTTTTGTCAGACTGCCAACCTGAGTGAGCCTGATACTTTTGTGTGTGTGTTTTTTTTTTTTTTTTTTTTTTTAAATCTGAATTCTGTTAATCCGTTAATACTGTGACAATTTGGCCTGCTACGTGTATAGTGTTATTGTTCTGTATTCATTAGTATTAGTCTGAGCTTATCATCATGTTGTAATGCGGCCTTAAATTGAACTTGTGTAGCTCTTTAAGTTGAAAACAATAACGTTTGATTGTTACAGATCTTCCAGCACCATCAGTCTCAGTGTTGTCCCCTCAGCCAGTAGCACCCCAGCCCCAACAGTCCAAGTCTGTGGAGGTACCAGTGGCAGTACCCACTGCAGTCCCGTTTGCCAAAAGCATCATGTCTCCCATCGGTCAGCCTGCAACCATGAACAATGATGCAGATGAGGACGAGGGTCTTAAGCACTTTGAACAGGTTGGTAGAAAAGGGTAAAGACCTGCTGCAGATTTTTGTGAATAATTTCAATGAGTTTGTGTATTTGTGTGTATATATGGAAATGTGTACACACTTGGGCAAAATGATGGACCAAACCTGTAACTGCAAAATGTCTGAACAACAAATAAGTTGGCAGAAAATTAGCAAGGAAATGCTCTGCTGAAAGCTGGGAAACCATTTGTCGCTGCTTGTTAATATTGTTGAACTGTTGGAGGAGGGGGCGGTAGAACACCAACTAACCACACATTATCCACTAATCTGTAAAAGGTGAACCAGAAGTGAAATGTCATGCAGGGGATGTTGTCAGAAACTGTGTAGCTTGTCACCGATGGTTATTTTGGAATTTGCAAGATCTTATAGGAACAGATCCCCATTTCACTATCAGATATTAAGAGAAAAATCTGCTAATATTTTTAGAAAGGACCTCGTATGGCCTTCAAGCAAAGATCAGGAGGAAACACTGTCTAGAAATTGCATTGCGGTTGCTGACAGTCAGAAAGGTTTATGTGGACTGGTGCATCACAATTTAAGCTGCGTGGAAAAAGTGAGCTTTGGGATGTTTAAAGTGTTCTTGTCACTGTTGTCTTCGTTTGATGAGCTTCAATACGTATTTGCATCTCATTTGAATCATAGAACAAGTTGTTTTTTTTTTTTTTGTTTTTTTTTTTGTTGCTTTTCTGATGTTCTTGTTTAATAAAAAAAAGATCATTCTTCTTTTTTGGTCATGTCGTATTTTTGTAATTGTTTTCCTGAAGTGTATTACTATAATCTACTTATGACCTATAAGCTTAAACTTAAGTTTGTTTAGGCATTTGGGGCATTCTGTAGATACTTTTGAGCTTAACTTTAGGTGTAACAGTTTAGCTGTTAAAATATCTTTATCTGTTTATGAGATATGATCTTTCGCTACAGAAATGCTTGAGGGCTAATATCATAGGTAGCGCGTGACCTCGAGTTCGATTTACTGCTCGTCACAGGATGAGGTTGGTTAACATTGTATAATAAAATGATAGTAGAGGTGTCTTTTGTTCTCTCTGAAACAGGAAGCGGAAAAAATGGTGGCATATCTGCACGATGGTAGTGTGGATGATGAGCGCGTGGGTGCCAAGAGCGCAGAGCGGCCCAAACCCACTGGCCTTCCGCTATCCCATGAAGCCGCGCTCAAATGGTACTACAAGGATCCTCAGGGAGAGATTCAAGGTGAGATCCTTCACATAGCGCACACAACCTCCTTTTAATGCCAGTGTTTTACTTACAGGGCTGCAAAGTGGTGTAGCACTGAAGACTGTTACTCATATTTTCCCCATTTTTTTTTTTTTTTTGGTCACAGGTCCGTTCAGTAACCACGAGATGTCAGAGTGGTTCCAGGCCGGGTATTTCACAATGACTCTTCTGGTAAAGAGGGGTTGTGATGAAGGCTTCCATCCCTTGGGTGAAATCTTTAAGATGTGGGGGAGAGTGCCGTTCGGCCCCGGCCCCACACCGCCTCCCATACTGGTAATAATTGGGGGAGTAGTTTACATTTAGAACCAAAATGACAATATATGCCCTATATAGCCAGTAGATTTTCCAAAAATTGTATTAGAAGCAGGGGTTCTGCTGCTTTTAAGGCATTCTCGTAGAGACTGTTTGACTGATGTAAAGCTCGTTTTTTAAAAATATAAATTTCATACATACATTTGTGTTAATAATTCATACAGTTTTTATTTTTTGGTACATTAAGGTCATTAAACACTGATTATTATTTACAATGGTAGCACATGCCACTTGAGAAAAGGAGGCACAAAAAAGTATACAATGTACACAGTTTGAACGATAACCATAAACTGACATACACCAGCAGAAAAGAAATATGCAGTGATGCACAGCAAGCAATTAGTAGAATATGAATTCCAGCTCCACACACCTAGATGTTCTTCCAGCCCAGCATCACTCTACTGGTCTTCATCAACAGAAACCAGTCCCACCCGAGTGCAGGAACTCCCTCCATCGTTTGGACATTAGGAGAAACGATGTCCTTCCAAGGGCCTCCCACTGAGGACTCATTTTACAATCTATTTTGATATAATCTAGTTTATTTTTTTAACTACAAATTTAAATTGTATTATTGTTTTGTTATTTGATTTAAATTGTTATTTACCTATAATTTAGCTATCATTCAATATACTTAATAAGTATTTATTTAACTAACATTTAGGCCACCCATGGAGGACGGGTCCCCTGTTGAGTCTTGGTTCCTCCCAAGGTTTCTTCCTACCCCTTTCAGGAGTTTTTCCTTGCCACTGTCGCCCTAGGCTTGCTCAGCTTGGGATTGGCCTTTTAAGATATAATAATATGATATTGTATAGCTGCTTTGAGACAATGCACCATTGTGAAAAGCGCTATATAAATAAATTTGAATTGAATTGAATTGAATCTAAGCTGCATGACAACCCTGCATTGGACTACCGTTCCACCCTGGCCATGTTTACATCTGTACTGTGGTCTCTGTAATAGGTGCTGGATCTAGCGTTTGTATCTAGTTCGATCTAGCACCTTGTGATCTGTGGATTTTTACCTACTATATGTTGCAATGTTGGATTCTGATTAATTGATGGAAAGGTCTTGTTACATTTGTGTCTGTCAGCTTCTTCAGCAGCTTTGTGCTTGCACTGGATTCTGTCTCAGTTTGATTTCAAAAGATAAAAATCACAGATCAAGAGCATTCCAATAGAGACCGTTTGTGAAACATTTGCCTACAGTAATCCTTTATTCAGGAGGCACAGATCTGATAAGCTTCCTGCACATAAACAAATTTCTCTACTGTGCTGGACTGTACAATGTGTCTAGCCAAAATAGTTTACGGCAGCAAATCATGGTAATCTCTCTAATAATTGGAGGAAATTCAGCACTTTTGCTACTCTTTGTAGTATCGGACATCAATGGTAAAGGATTGCATCCTTCCTAATAATATCACACTTCCTAATTCATCACACAAGACCTGATGGGGCTCTAACAAGATCTCTAAAACTTTTGCTAAATCTCAATGACCGCAACAGCAAAAGCTATGAACAAAAAGAAGAAGGACACCGTGGAGAAATGCTATATAATAAATCATTTCGCATGTCAAGTGTGCAAAACATACCACAACACATAGCATAACACAATATGAACCTCGTCCCAAAAATGAAGTCTGGTGAAATGACCAATCCAGCCCCTTATCCATAAAAGCTCTGAGAGCGATCAAGAGTGCATGTACATAACCTTCTAGGGAACAAGCAAACCATCTGCTGCCAGGAATCCCACACAACTGGGATTATCTACAGTTCCAGTTAATAAAACCCAACTCCATAACCAGTGGTGGGATACAAACCAGTGTAGAACAGTATCAGAGGAATGGTTTGCAGTGCTAAACTAACCTGGATATCTACTGAGGTAGGGTCTGTCAGTTATCAAATTGCTCTTTGGTCCCTAGAACTAGTGTCATGCCCAACTAGTGCCCAGCATCACCACATTTTAGGATGATAATGACGAAATCCACGTCTAAAGGGTTCCGAAACCTTTCCAACTGCATGTGCGGCTCCTTTAATGCCGTCTCGGGGGAGTTCTTTGGCCTCTGCTCATTAGGTGTTAAGCCACTGTGTAACACCGTTGTTAAAATGCTACAGCAATGTAATTGAATTGCTGTTATAAGAAAATAGGGAAGAATAATTACGTGATTATTCATTCTCATAAAACTTGTGGTTCCCTCATTGATTGCTGCACAGATTGAAGCACAGTGCATGTAAGTTAGGGTAAGGATATCTTCCCAAATTCTTATTTTCCAACCAAGTAACTAGGAGACATGCTGCTCTAGAAGCGACCAGCCACCTCCGCCGTCGTAAACTCAACCTGACGAAATCATCCGTGTTCTTTTACATACATACAGCCTACATTACCACGGCTGTCCTCGTGCTGGATACACCGGTCTGTGTTCAAAGGGACTAAATCCACAGTGTGCTGTTAGCCGACTTTACACCCCCCACCCACCCACCTGCTACACAATCAGTAGTGTCTTTAAAGGCTGTGCTTGTTCAGTATAATGGTTCTCGAGGGTTTATCCTATTGTGTGGTGGTCAGAATCACCACTGCTTAGGCTTTAAGACATCACACGGAGAGTTATTTTGTTCTTAGAAACCACGGTTACATAAATTGGGACCGGTTTCCTTAAAGGCATAATCCTCAGAGGAATAATCCAGAATTTTTCAGCCTTACCCCAAAAAGAAGAAATTCTGCTTGGAAGCTTTTTGTGATTATCCCTGCATGAAACTGATTCCACCTGTACCATAGAACTGCAATTATATGCCCCTCAGAAATAGTATTTCTTACTCTGAGAGCATTACTCGTCCAGATTTAGATTCACAGGCGTAATTTCCAAATAAACTCAAATATAGGAACTGATCTAAATCTAATGATCTAATTCAGCATAAGGCTTTAGCTGAGTAATGTCTTTTGTACTAGTTTTCTAATGTGTCCAACGTCGCGAATAACCACATTAATTAAAACATATGCAGACTAAAACAGTATTATATTGTTAAAGTGATATGGGACGAACGCAAATCAGTAGTAACTGGTCATGGGGGTTCTGACCTGACATATTGTTGTAAAAGTAAGACAAAACATGTCACAGTAAACTTCATTTATGAGTTAGTTCCATTAAATTATTTCCTAATGATTGGCGAATGTGTCTAATTTTTTGCATGTGAACTTTACCAGGATAATACGACGCTACAGTTGATGATTATTCTGAAAATTGGTGACGTATTCCTTTGAGAGTAACCAATCCACAGTGCCAAGGCCAAGGCAACTCCGACATCACATGCCCTTCAATTTGAACTTTCAAGTTCAAAAATCAAGACTTGCAGAGAGCCCGTGCTGGGCATATGGCTGTGCATTTCCCCCCCAAACCCTGGATTGTTTTTTGTCTCATATGTCACATAAAACACCTGCCATAAGAACAAATGCAAATAAAAGGTTAAACGTTTAGAGTGTGCACAGCAACCCTGAAATCTGCTCCTAGTCGTAGGATAGTAGAGTAGTTCTTTCTTACCCGCTATTTCTGCATGGTCGCTCATGATGAAAAGTCTATACTGAAGACCCAAACTCCTGTCACTACAAGTGTATGTTTTTCTCTCGCTCTGATACACTCTCTCTGGATATCTCTGGTGCCCAGGCTGCTGGCTGAAAGCTGCAGTTAAGTGATGGAGTGGATTGAGGACTCCCTTGCCCACCTTCTGTTCACTAGTCAACAGGAAGTCCTGAGGCGCACAGCTGCCAAGGGCCTGATAACAGAACACCCGACCCCCCAAACACCACCACCACCACTCCACCAATACTGTACTGGTCTTCTTGCTGTCCATATAAACTTTGGTGTCTGTTTAAAGATAAGCTAAACTGTAGGCTAGACTAGACATATCACATCAACACAAACAATAATATCCAGTTGTAGCGCCACAGAATTATGTAGGAGTCTTTTCGCTAATTCGAGGTGTAGTTCGGCAATAATGAAATAATGCACCTCTTTAGTTTTTCACATGAGACTCGTAGCCATGTAACAGACATTTTTCACACTCTGAATGTGTGAGACATTGTGTTAGCTTGCTGCTCCAGTGCAAAATTAATGACCAGATTGTATAAACTAAACACTTGCATTACCAGCTGCCTTTCACGAGATATAATTAATCGTGCCCCAAACCAGTCCAATAAAACCTGTCCTGCATAGACAAAGACACGACATAATTGAGACTGGGTGGCTTGCAGTTGAGACATCAAGTAAACAAAGCTCGTTAATGGAAGGGTGAGATAGATTTCCCCTGCATTTAGTCATTGCTCCAAGGCAAGGTCAAAAACAACAAACTTCGTAAAGCAAACGCACAAAATGTGCTCTTTAAATTATACCTCAAAAAGTATACGTGAGGTGTCCTTGATACCTGATTGTTTAGATTGTGTAGTCATACCAGGTGTAAGTCTATCAAGTAATAAACGAATCATTTACCAATGAGCGCAGTTTTAAAAAGCACATTAGTTACTATCTGCAAAAATCAAAATGTGTCTTTTCAAATCTGCATTAATTTTTTTTTCCAGGTTTTACTTTCGATTTTGTTCAACTTTATTTAAAATCATCATTGCAGTTCATTCTACTCCCTTTACTTGACTGACATTTATACAGTTTTATACTCATTCACTGATCCATTATCTTTATTACCTTAATCCACACGGGGTCGCGGGCCAGCCGGTGCCCACCCAGCAACTCTGGGCGCAAGGACAGGAACAACCCTAGATGGGGCGCCAATCCAACATATGTCACAGGCGCACACTTAGGGGCACATTTGGAGACACCCATTAACCTAACACGCATGTCTTTGGACTGAGGGAGGAAACCGGAGTACCCGGAGTAAACCTATGCAGACTCGGGGAGGGCATGCAGACTCCACACAGAAAGGACCCAGGCCACCCCGCCCTGGGATGGAACCCGGGACCTTCTTGCTGTGAGGCAATATACTGTATATGTTAAATTGCATTTAAATCAGCATTTACTGATTTTATTCCTACCTCCGAACCTAAATGACGGTTAGTTTTTACCCCTATGCCAGAGGCTTGCTTTGAATATGGACGTCTGCAGTAATGTGTGCAAAAAGTGGTCTTGTATTAGGTTTTTGTGAACAGGCTGTAAATCCGATGGTCCTCCGTATCCAAGTATTTAGGAATTCTATGGATTCTGAAAAGAGTGACGACATTTGAATCCTAGTTTCTCAGTGGCATGCTATTGTTTTCCTATTAACTGGACTCCTGTCGTTTTATTTTCATTAAAAAAGCCGTTCGAACTGCTGCTTGTATAAAACCTGCTATATAAATAGATTGTTATTATTACTGAATTTTTATTAGTATGGTGCTCCAGTACAAAACTATACATCTTATACTGCAAACTGCTAACCACATGCACCTGAGGTGTGTGAAAACGGCGCGTGTTTAATTGTTCATCAAAACAGTCGTTTAATATCTGGTATGTGTGGGTGACAGGAGATAACAGTTACTTGTTCGAGCAAGAGAAAAACATCTTGTTCTTGGAAGCAGTCACGTTGCATTAGTCTTCTGAAGCAGGCCATCCCTTCAACCGCTCGTGACTGACACAAAAGAGGGGGTGTGCTATGAGAATGATTGGCATGTCTCCCACCAGGCCGGTGTATTTCTGTAAGGCTAAGCCTCAAATCAATACAGTTTTGAAGCGCGGATCACAGCGTTTGCATTGGTATCTGCCAAGCTGGCGAGGCTACAAAGGACAAAGCTGCTCTCAGATATCATCCTCAACGATAACATCAGGCTTTGTGATGCGAGATTAGACTTGACGTGGAGAGAAACAGGCGCCATCTTGTGGTCGCTGATTCTCAGTGGTGTAAATGCCGTCCATCAAACGAGAAAATGTACACAACGTTACCTCAAGCGACTAGCCAAGACATGTTTGGTATCTGATGTTTGTGGATATAGCTGTGTGACTAACACGCTTTCGAAAATCGTTTGGGGAAAAAAAACCGACCATTTGTTTATACCCAGGAAAAATGTACTGAGAAATCTGACAGTGGAACCATGAAGTGACCAAATCCGTAGCAGGACTATGAAATAATTTATGGTCAGTTCATAGTCAACCGAGTTTACAGTTGTACTATGAAGAACGTGGCCAAATTACCATCAAAAAAACATAGTGGAACTGTGAACTGTGAAAAGTTTACATTAAAACTTTCCTTCAGTGAGCCTGGACGTATAATATTTTACAAATGATTGAGCATGGACTCATGTCACCCTACACACTGAGAAAGAAAGTACTTCAGAATTCTGATGATAATGACTTTATCTGTGCAGATTCGTCCATTTATAGATATTTACAGATATTTTTAATTTGGTTTTGCTTAACGTCGCTATCGGCATCACCGTTATATAGATAAGGCCCCATTTATAGATAAAGCGTGCCAGTGGACTCAAACTTGTGAAAATAACAAGACAAAGGAAAAAAATGTACGGTAGGATGTCCTAGTAAAACTCTAACTTGCTTCACAGTTTTAATGTAAACTTTCACATAAAGTTTTACCATAAAGTTTACAGCTCTACTATGAATTTTTGATGGTAATTTAGCCATTTCATGGTGCACTTTTTTCTGGGCATATCAACTTGACACAGTTTAAGTCACAATTGTAACTACATTATTAAATCACACCATTTCCCTAGTCCTAAACCAGCATCTATCCTTGCTTGTTAGCCACATTAGCTTTGTGGCTCCACAGCGGAGAGTGGAAAGTGAATTTAGATCCAACTGCATTTGCTGCATTAGAATGAGTAAACTGTGCACATTTTATTCTTGTTAATGTATCATTTGAACAATAATAATCCCATACAAAGCACTGCAAACAGACACTGCGAATGTGCATAAGAATTTGGTCATATTCATTATTTCTCTCTCTCTCTCTCTCTCACTCTGTGCACTCATGCCACCTGGGGGCTGATGGGTAAGTGACATTGCCCTGATGCTGCTGTGTTCTCGGAGCAGGAAGCCATTTTGTTCCAGATCTGTGGCTGCTGGGAGACAGGTCTGATGTGTTGGAGACAGTCTGGCCAATGACGGATCGGTGTACCAGCCAAACGCACAGACACACTCCGCTAAGTGAGCTCGCTCCCACTCTGTTTCTTTCACTCCGTGGCTGTTTTGCCCTCCCTTTCTTGCTCTCATGTTCTCTCTAGCCTCCCTTTCTCCCTGACACAAACAGCCTCACGCTGTCCTCCTTGTTTTCTTCGTCTCTCTGCATCTCAGTGACGCATCCCCCTCTCCGGCTTGCGTAACTGCAGGCTCTGTGTGTACGGGGTTGCCATTTTAGCGCTGCTGTGCTTTAAGTGATTTTCCTCTAATCAAGCACGCCATGTGACTCCCTGCATGAGAACGCACCAACCCCAGCTCACCCTGGCACGGGCAGGATGGGGGGCTGAGAAAGAAGAATGGAAAAACAGAAGGAGAGGACGAGGGCAGACTGAGAGAAGAAAAGCATGGAGGAACGCGTGACCTGTGGCTGCTGAAGGTGACAGCTATGTACTGAGACTCATGGTCCAAAATCAAACTGGGTCACGTTAAAGCAGGGAACATGTTAATCATTCGCATGGCTATCGTGAGTTCTTCAAGAGGGGCATTTTCAGATCACTGGTTATGTTTCCATGCAGCCTCGTAATCTGTTACCGACTGGATTAATCAGAAAAGAAATCGTCCATTTGTACACCTCAGCTGGAACAGAGTTATCCGATTGAGGCTAATGCAAATGTACATTTCTCTCTGATCCAATCAGATTGGTAACCCTTTGAATTGTCATTCAAAATAGAGGGAAATTAGCCGTGTGAACTTCGATAACTGATTTACATATCCAGTTTGACTATGCGAGCCCTGGACAGAGATACAGGTTTAACTAATTCAACATGGTCCATCACCGAAATCGGTCCTTTGAGAACAAAAGGACAAGGTTTACACTGCTAACTGTATAAGACTTTGAAATGTCCAGCATGCTAATTTATTAATCTATTGATACATTTGTTTCTTCTGTAACGTCGCTTTTGGCACCAATGGCTATTCACGATAGGTTATAACAAAACTAGTGGTACATACTCACACCTGGCCAATTTAGCATAATGAATTAACCTAATTGTCTTTGGATTGTGAGAGGAAACCGGAGCATCTGGAGTGCTCCACCTCTTATCGAATACATGCAGTTGAAACTTTGTTTTGCTGAACCTGCCACAGTTTTAGACACAATAAAAACGAAAAAATGCCAAACTATAACGAGCTCCACATTAAAGACTGATAGGACCCACCACCTTCTCGTTGCTACGGTAATGTCTACGCTAAGTGGTGTTCCACACGTGCACGTATGTGATTTTCAGATTTGTTCTCACCTGTAATTAATCACCTGTTTTGCCCCCCAAGTGTTTTCCTAATGACTGTTTTCAGTCAGATTGGTGAAAAACCTTTTTTCCATCCATCCCATGGCACACTTAGTTAGACTGACCTGAGCTGAACAGGGATTTGAATTCCTATTAGAATTCCTACTTGATCAATAAATCACCTCGTCCCCTACCATGCTTCTCCAACTTCTCCAAGTTCCAAAAACTGCCTCCCGAACGTATCGATCTGAGCGACAATTCTGTAATTTTTTATACGTATTAAACGACCAAATTAAGGTGGAGCTCCAAAAGGTGAAGTGGTAACATCCTTGTATTTTCTAAGTTACCTGAATTCCAAGCATGGCATCCATGGCATGGAATAAGAGCAGACATCTGTTGGCTCACAAAGTCAAAAGTCAAAAGCCATATTTATTTATTTCGCGCTTTTTACAATGGAGCATTGTCTCAAAGCAACTTTGCGATATTATACAGTATCATCTTAAAAGGCCAATTCCAAACCGAGCAAGCCTAGGGTGACAGTGGCAAGGGGAAAAACTCCCTGAATGTAGAAGGAAGAAACCTTGGGAGGACCACGACTCAAAAAGGGACCCGACCTGCTTGGGTGTCCTAGATGTTAACTGAAATAGTTAGGTTTTAAGTATTAAGAGTAAAATTAAGTGAATAATAACAATGAAATCATGTAAAAGATTTGAGATGTTCAGTCCTCAGCAGGAAGTCCTAGGAGGCACATCGTCTCACACACAGTGGGGACGTTAGTGCTCTCATCCAAGCATGTTCAGCTGCCATGACACTGCATTAGCAGCAATTTGTACACAAAAAGTGACTGGCTTTACATACGGTGAAGAAAATGTTTTGCTTTTTCTCACCCTGCTGGACTGATTATAAGGCTGGAAAGAATACAGTAGTGAGTGGAAATTGGCTACTTTGGGAGAACACACGAAAACAAGCTAACATTTGGTAGCTATATACAGTGCTCATTTGGGCTGAAATGGTGGAGTACAACCACAGAAAGGTGTAATTTCCTCTCTTACAAGAGCTACACTGTGGTTTTATTTCCGTCCATATCTGCCCTGTCTGTATTTTACTCTCATCCACTGAGAAAATTACAGGCAGGTTTCTCACCGAACTCAGCGGTGCTCTGATCATTTTAGTCCCATCTGGATGCACATCCCTGTGATTTTGATAGACAGAAGATGCTTCAAGTTGGAAAAAAAGGCTTTTCGAACGCTGCTTTCTGCCGAAGCTCTCGAATGAAAGTGAACTACAGACATTCCAGCTCTACAAATGGAGGCTCTGAAAAAGCCACCGCACTTTTTGATTGGACCGGATGCTGGGAATATTCCATTCCTACATCACTCACATGATTAAAAAATGTCATAAAAGACTAATAAAAATATGAAACTTTTGCCAGCTGACAAAAGGATTTAGTTGAATGGACTCACATATATAAGCTAAATAATAATAATAATAATAATAATAATACTAATGCTAATACTATTACTACTACTACTAATAATAATATAATATCTAACACAAATCATGACAAAACAATTGAAACAATATATGAAAAACAACACAAAAGAGGGAATGACATGAGATATCATGACAGATTGAGGCTGTAGACAACAGAAAACTGGTGTGTTTTTACACAATTTTGAATGTAGGCAGAGATTCAGCCTGTTAAATAACTTCACAATTAATTATGAACAATATATCGTTTTAGTTTTCTATAAATAATGAACATTAATTTCGGTCAGCTGTCAGTCAGCGATTACAACCCGCTCTTCTTGCAAGAATTTTACTACAGTCTGGATGCAAAAGTTTGATCACTGACGAGATGTGTAAAATTTCAATCACAGGCATCCCCCTGAAAACGAATCCAATATGAACAGGGCTCTTGTGGCACCCCGGGTTCTGTAAAAGAGGCGAAAAATAAAAGATGTGCGCCAATAACGGCCAACCAATCAATATTAAGAGTGGTCTCAGTGGCCTATGTTGTCAGATCTCCTTCTCTTACACTAACACTGACGGTCCAAGCAGCGAGCAGTTGTGTTGCTGGTGTAGCTTTAGGGAAAGGGGTTTGGATGTACAATTCTGTCAACATCACCTTATCAAATATTAACTGAAATTCACGGCACATTTTCAAGGAGAGGAAGGAAAGCAAGGGACGTACAGATGACATCAGAGGGCAGTGGTTCTGAGGGCAACAAGAGGACATTGATCTCCAGGAACTACCTGAAGAAATCACGTGCACATGCTCATACACGAATGTACATTGGGGGGTGAGTGGGGGGGTGGGAATGACAAACTGCTCAACATCACCGGGGAATGTAAACAAACTGAGTCTATGCAGAACAAGCTAGGCTCTCAGACTATCTGTGTCTCTAAAAACCTTTCTCTCTGTGTGCTAAACAAACCCTTTTTTTCCGACCACAGGCCATGAACAATGAACCAATGCAACCAATCCTTCCTCAAAAATGCTCTTTTATAACCACGAATCACATAACAGGGCTGCAGCCACAGACCATTAACCGGCCGCGCATTCCCACGGTGCACTCTGCAAAGCCACAGAGTCTACTTCGCTCACCTTTACAAAACACCATTAATAAACCGGCCATATCTTGCCTATCAAATGCAAATTCAGTGCGGCCTGTAAGCACAATCGACATTAAGGCTTCGTTTTGATGGAGACGTCTTGTTCTAAACGATCCAAACCCTCACGGGGTTCCGTGCGTGCAGACAGGCTAGGAACGAATGAATGATATGAACGCATTTAATGGTTCATAAAACTTTATTGATATGATATTGCAACTGAGAGGGCGAACAGATGCTCTCGAAGTCCAAGTACGCATGCTCTGTTTCGCCAGGACGCAAAACAATAGAGAAGAGAAGAGCTGTAGCCCAATGTCATAAAACAAAACGTAACTAGACAGATTTTGGGGTGGGGGTGGGGGGTGGGGGGGAGATGTTTAGAATCCGTAACACTATTGAAAAAGGTTAAAGTCGAAGACTGAAAGCAGTCTTGCAGAATAGGGAGCGTTATCAGTTCTCGGTTCAGGTCACATATCTCACAGGGGTACTTGAGTTCCCGTTGCTCTGGGCAGCCACGATGGCATCGCCTGAGTGAGCTCTACGATAACAGAAATCAAGCAGATGTCAGTGTGGCGGCACAACCATAATCGAGACTCTGTTTGCCTGGTCTGATATTAGTCCAGAGCTGTTATCTCAATTCCTGCACCCTGTACACACAGTAGACGCCATGCTCACATTGTGACTGCAACACAACCCCCTGCAACACAACCCCCTGCAGCCTTAAGTACTGTGATACAACACCGTCAAATCCTACTGTTCAGCTTTAGCCATGGCTATGAAAAATTTAGGCAAAGCATACCGTTTTACCCTGCTTATCCAGCTCAGGGTCATGGAGGAATTCACTTGTCACAAGCAGAGGTACACCCTGAACACGGTGCCAATCAAGTTTCGTGAATTGTAACCCACTGAATTGTAATCCAGTTCATTTACCCCCTACTCACCAGAGTCGTTAGAAATGAATTTAAATGGCAAAATCCTAAGTTCAGTTCTGCTAGAATTCCCCACTGCATGCCAACCCTTCAGCTGATAGCGATGGGCCATAGGTTATCCAGTGCCTCCATACCATTTGCGATTGCTAAGGGCTTCTGATTGCCTTTATTTATGAGCATGGAGACAAAGCAATAGCTTACATTACCCATACTCAAGCAGTCAGTCAAAAATGACTGGGAAAACCATTTAAAAAGTGCATATGATTGAAAGGGCTATCAGACATTTTTGGCTGAAGGATCTGGCGGATTTTGGGGGGTTTGTATGGTGACACGACATTTCCTATAAAGCAGTTTATAAAGTAGATGCAAAGACCCAGGCCGCTCCGCCGTGGGATGGAACCCGGGACCTTCTTGCTGTGAGGCGACAGCGCTACCCACCGAGCCACCGTACCGGCCACCTGTATGGAGAACGTCGAAAATGCGATCGAACGGCAGAAAGCCTGCTGTTCCTTTTCCTCTGTGCTGCCTCATGGATTTTTGTCACACCGCTTATTAGTGAACTAGAACACAGATCTGTGTAAAACTGCTTTGTGACAAATTTCCATTGTTAAGGTGCTACACATTCACGCTGAAAAACTCAGGAAGTTGAAAAAGTCAGGAGCTGTTGCACGGGGGTCCAGCAAGACATGTTTAAGATACATAATGTAGGCATGTCACCTGTCATAATTCCAATTTGTCACTTTATTTTGTTTTGTTCAATAAGAAGTCGAAATGTGAGGTGGAGATCGGAGGCAAAAGATGAGCACGTGTCTGAGTGGGGCCCTCGAAAATATCCTTATCCACAAAAGGAAAGCGAAAACATCACAGGGGGTACACGAGGGTTTGTCTGCTCTGAGTTTGTCAAAATACATTTTGCGCATGCTAAATAAAACTACAATAACACACTCCAAACATAATCTTTAAAAATCACTTAAAAATTAATTACAAAAAGCTATTGTCACTCAAAAGAGTAGGAGAAATTGTCACCCAAGGTACCCGAGAGAAAAGAAAAAAGCTACAATTTCTGTAACTTTATTGTTTTTGCCAGTAAAGATTTGCTTTATTATTTTGGTCCGTGTGTGAGCGTGTGTGTATGTGTGGGGTTAGGGTGTGCAGGTTGGGCGATGCAGCTTTTCTTAGATATTCATAGGGGGCTTCAGGTCGAAACGGTTGGGTACCGCTGACCAAACACATGTCCTTTGGTGTGTAGCTGGACTCCTGATTACACCTGTGCAGAAAACCTGGGGCATGCAAACTCCACACAGGTCCCAGCCAGGACTCGAACCCATGTCTCTGGAGCTGTGAGGTGTCAGTGCTAAACCCTGTGCCACTGGCCTCAATGTACTTAAACTCACACAGTCCCTTTTTCTATAGTGAGTGGCAAGGGAAGAAGGTTTGACGGGTTTTCGCTCAGCCGACTGTCGCTCTGCCCAATGAGTCTGAACAAGAAAGATATCAGCTGCACAAGACTGTGAAATGACATCAACACAGCAGGAAATCTTGAAAAGAGAGTAAAGGAGGGAGGTATGAACTATCAGAAGAGCCTTAGCATTCCCCAAAGATTCCCAAACCCTTTGGTATTTTTGCCTTTAGAGACCAATGTTTACATGCCATGCCTTTTAATAATACACACGAGTCCCATAAGTGGAGAACATGATGCAATAACGAAGCATAAGATGATATTTCAGTTCGTCTAAATGTAAAATCACTGCACGAAACTGTAGTTAAAGGGAAACGGAGGCATGAAAGCAAAGCTTTTAGACACGCTTGTCTTCCCAGACGTCTGTCTGCACAGACAATCACCTCTTTCACTCCTTGTTATTGTTGTTAGATCTACAGAACTGACATGAAATTTCAAGGTCCTTTGACCCTTTGGGCCCTCCGTGTTCTCCCTTTTATCATTCTTCATACAGTTTTACCACGACAGTTTTAAAGCACTGATATTTTAAGCACGCCTCTCATTTGTAATCCAAAATATTCAGTGCTAACCAGAGCAGGATTTCCCTTTTTGAGACCCAGTTCCTCTAAATCAAAAGAGTTTCATAGCCTGTGGTCCGTGACACATGAAAGTAGGAGTGCACTTCGCTACTTAAGACCTGTTATTATTCTCCATTAATGTGTGCTTCCAGCCTGAGACGTGCTTTTAAGCCACAGTTTTGGCTCAGTTAACAAAAACATTAAGATCAACTTTTACAAAGGGAATGTAAGGTTGTTTGTAAAATTCAGATTGCCTTCTTGGGATCTATAAAGTAAATGCACCCCGATTCCAAGTATCTAAAAGGTTTACTGAGGTGACTAATCACTCCTACATACACACACACACACACACACACACACACACACACACACAACAGAAAGCAAAACCAGCACTGTGGGAGGTGTTGTGCTACAACCAACATTGACACTTGCTGATGCGTGTAGACCAAAATCCCATAATATTCCTGTTGATGCCAGTGTGTGGGCGTATAAAAGTCAGGCTCAGAACAACTAATTGGAGAAACACCTTCCATTGGGTCACTTAATTTCTGATGTTTAGCATCAGAGGCAGAGATAAAAGAACGTGTCCATATGAATATACGAGAAGGAAAAGCCGAAAGGGCCAGAACCAGTGGAATTATTCGCGAATCAGATGAATACATGATCTGGGGTTAGTCAATAGAACCGGTCTGTGGCACAGTTACTGGGCACCATTGTCACTCACAGTGGCGTGCTTCTAAGTGGATAGCTTGCACCGGTTAAACCAGTTTGGTTGGATTTGCCGTTGATTACTCCACAGCGTCCAGAAGCCATGCCAACCGATCCCTGATGTGGCTTGTTAAGAACTCGCAGCTTCCCACAATCAATGCGATCTACTCAACTTCAGGACCTGCTTCATCCTGGCACACGTTATGGTGTGTCCAGAAACACAATTTGAGAACGCACCCTGCTCAGGTCTTCAGTCCATCACACACTCACACCTGGTGGTATTTCAGAATGTCTGATCCATCTACTGGCATGCTCCTGTGAAGTGGCAGCAAGGAGATGCAAGAGAAAAAAGACAAGATCCACACAAACAGTGCCAAGGAGTCTACTGTGGTACCCACACTAGCTGCCAAAGAGCCACCCCAGTCAAATTCATCCAAGGTCCAGCGGAGACCCAGAGATATACCCTGCCTGGTCTTGGTTCTAGAGTCCTAGCAACTCTACAGATACGCAACTTTTTAAACCTTATCATTACCTAGAGGTTCCAAACATGTGCTCTTCGACATAAAAACTGCCAACCTTTATAAAACTCCTCATTTCCTCTACTCAGCCTGTTTAGAATTAAATCCCCGAAATGATCAACAACAACAGGAGCCACAACAAGGCAACCCAAGCCTGGCAATGTAGCTCTCTTCTACGACAGTCCACAATGCGAACCATCTGTGTGGGGAAAATGAAAACCATTGCCAAACTCTTGCTGGCTTACTGTTCACTCCGCTCTGAAAAACTCCAGCGTGCACACTCACACAGACACACACACACACACACACACAGACACACACAAGGGGACCGCCATATTTTCAAATGTTCATGCCTCCTGCACCTTCCCATATGTCAATGCAACAAAGCTCTCGGGCCACGTCCTCTTGATGACATGCTCTGCCTCTCTCTTGGCAACCGAGTGGTAGTCACGGCGAGGGCGCTGGGTGCTTACCCGGACAAGCGCAGCCGCCCACGGACATCTTCTCACATGCCCGTCCCTGACGCTGCTGCTCCGAGCTGATGGTAGTGACGACTCCTTTGCTCCTTCACTTCTTCCTTTTCTCTCCTGTGCTCTGGTATTCTACTTCTGCTGCTCACGAGCGTCTGTTTTTCCAAACGTTCACACATGCACAGCGAGAACGGAGGGAAACTGTGCGAGAATGTGGAAGGTTAAAAAAAAAAAAAAGAAAGATAGAGTGCACAAAGGAACGAGATCGACGCCAGAAAGAAAGAAAGCCAGAGCGGGAGACAGTCGCTGGGAATTGCAATCCTGCTGCCTTGACTGTACCCTCACTTATTAGTGCGCTGATGGCAACGCAGGTGGGAGGAGAGTGTAAGAGAGTGTGTGAGAGAGCGTACAAGAGCGAGGGAGGGAGAAAGAAAGAAAGGGAGGGAATGAGAGCGTGAGCTCTGTCAAAGTGACCTGAGCAGCAGATTTCAGAGAATAACAACCATGTGATGTGGCTTTTTTCCTTTTAAAGATGTACACTCCATTTTCCTGCCCTGTGCCACTCTGTGCCTGTCCCTGTGCTCGCCTCTACCCTGCCGCCTCCAGATGAGAGCTGTTAAGAAGGTGCTGCTGCCGGTGGTTGGGGGGGGGGGGGGCACTGGTAGGACGGGGGGACTGCTTGAGTGGCTCGTTACATCCGCGGCAAACAAGCGAGGGAGGGTGTATGTGGTCATATGACATCGCTTTGCTCACTCTGTGTCTTTGCACTCCAGACTGGCTGTCTGCATGCGCACCCATTACCTTTTGTTTCGTCCCTTATTGTCATATGTTAAATAAGAGCAGGATGGGTAGGAAGATGAGGAACTATGTTTTTTATTGGGTAGAGATTAAGAGAAAGAACAGTGAAAAAAAAGGATGGCACCTTGATAAAAGTCGACTTGTGCGTCAAAAATCACACATAAAGTGTCCAATAATTTATTACCCCATAGGCAACTGGACATCCTAAACATGTTTGGTGAGAGTTTTAGTTTTAAACTGGAGGTTAAAGTCTTATAAAGCCTCTCATCCATAAACATGTACCTGCCTCAAATCAGATCACACTAATTTGCCAGTGTGTTTTAAGACGCAGTATGACTTGCTGCAAAAAAGTGACGTGTGGGCTCACAGCCCATCGGCCAGTCTGCACCAGAACACATTTCAGGTCCATTTTGGATGCCATTTTTGGAATCCTTGACCGACCATTTTGAGATACTGTTTAAGTAGACAATCTAGACACTTTTATCTTGATCGTATCTTTATCTTAAACATATCTAGATCTACACATGCTTATCCCATGTTGCTTTGGGTTTTGGTGAGGGATGACATCCCAGACACTCACCCAGTTGTGGGTCCTTAATCCGGAGCATGTCCTCAGATCCTACCGACATTGCCCCTGTCATGAACAGCCATTAAGGCCGACGCGACGACAATAAATCCAAAAAAGTAAATCCAATCCAATCTGACCTCCCCATTCTAAGCCCAACCAGGGGTGTCAAACTTAAGTAC
>JAUZST010053041.1:0-24443 GCA_034779995.1 Parotocinclus haroldoi | reverse complement strand
CCCCCCCCCCCCCCCCCCCCCCCCCCCCCCCCCCCCCCCCCCCCCCCCCCCCCCCCCCCACGCGGCACTCAATATTACTTGAGAATCTATTTAATAAACAAATGTTTGCTGCTTTATGAGCTTTAGCTTTCTTAAAAACAGAATCGGAGCCTAAGGGGTGGGGGTGGGCTTAAAAGGAACCCCCCAAAAAAAAGAACAAAGCTATCATTTTTGTTAATGTTTGCCAGTAAATTAATCACTTTTCTCTTTGGGTCCGTCTTCGCGCTTGGCTGGAGGAATGCAGATATTTCATATGTCCACATGGGAGCGCTGTCCACATGGGAAAGCCACTGGGTTGGAGGAATAAAACGACGTGTATTACAGGGGAAATTTGAATAATGGGGTGGTAACTTCTTCAGCTGCCGTAATAATTAGCCATATCAGTTCAACTTGGTGGGTTTCTTACACAAGAGTAGCCAATTTCTTAATCGTGAGCCTAATTAAGACGACGACCTGCATTGGAAGAGCTCCTTGGCTCACCTGGAAGAACTCTCCGACCTGTCGGATGTACCCTGCTACCTCCGTGTCACTGGGCTGCACCTTCCAGTAGAAACGCTCTGCACGTTTATACTCGTCCGCCCCAGTCCAGTTCACCGTGGGCAGGAAGCGCTCGGTCAGCGGAGCGGCAACGATTACATCCAGCTGCCCGCTGTAGATTAGAACCTATAAACACATCCGCGCGCACGATTGATCTACGGTTAATCAGACGGCAAGGAGGCCCCAAACTGTGCATTAATACAAACATGAATGGCACTGCGTTAAAAGGTCAGGCTTTAAAGCGCATCTTCTACGTTCTTTGCAAAGTGCTGGCATAGATACAGGTCGCCATTCCAGGCACATTCAATAAAAATAATAATTAAAAAAAAAAAACTTCCTGCTTGGTTGGCATGGCAACCTGTAAGCACACCTTTCTAAGGATTTGAAGTCTGCATGATCAACTAGGCTTGTTCATTAGGTCAGTGGGCGCCTCTAGATCTGCTTTCTTGCTTTAAGGATGCTCTCACCCTGTAGTTGTCCATAAGCAGACCAAGCCATGGCTTGATGGACTTCATGACATCCTGCATCAGATGCTTTTCCACCAGCGAGCCATCGTGAAAGGTCAGGTTTCCTACATGGATGGAGCTCCTTACGTTGGGCAGTGTAACGAATCTGGAATAGTATTCCTGATCTGCAGGCTCCTGAGCAACAGACGCAACGTTAGCACCGACACGCACGGCATACGTTCAAACCGACACGCACGGCATACGTTCAAACCGACACGCACGGCATACGTTCAAACCGACACGCACGTCATACGTTCAAACCGACACGCACGTCATACGTTCAAACCGACACGCACGTCATACGTTCAAATAACGGGAATTTAAAAGCTTTTCAGGTTAATGGCAGTGTTTGGGGATTTTGGGGGTCCCAGAAGACGCGGGGCGCAGGCCCAGCAACAGGGGGTGCGTTTATTACAACTACAACACTACCCTCCCAAATGACATTACACGTCTCAGAATGAGTAACACCAAATGTGTTTACGTTGCATTTGTTAATCCCATCCTAATCCGGATTATTCAACTGGACATGTAAACAGCATGGGCCGATCTAGAAATCCGGTAAACGGAGCCGAATTATGGCTCAGTGTTTATCCACAGTGCGATTTCCATCCATTTTCTCAGTCTGCGCATGCACGCACGTCTAACAGTCAGAACACCAAGCTGGCCCAGAAGCGCCTAGTTGCCAGGTCCACTTATTGTAAGCCATTTCACGCTTATTTGAAATTTGGGCTGGTTTCTCACGTGTACAGGCTGGTAATGGTAGGATTAGATTCTAGAAAAGACTGAAGTTACACACACACAGACACAGACACAGACACAGACACAGACACAGACACACACACACAGACACACACACACAGACACAGACACAGACACACACACACAGACACAGACACACACACACAGACACAGACACACACACACACACAGACACACACACACAGACACAGACACACACACACAGACACAGACACACACACACAGACACAGACACAGACACACACACAGACAGACACACACACAGACAGACACACACACACACAGACACACAGACAGACAGACACACACAGACAGACACAGACAGACAGACAGACAGAGAGACAGACAGAGAGACAGACAGAGAGACAGACAGAGAGACAGACAGAGAGACACACACACAGAGACTAAAATGATCAAATGTTGTTCCAGGAACCTGAATAAAGAGCTCTTCTAATGTTTGAGATGTTCTTTTACACCCAGGCCAGCTTATTCAGGGCAGGAATTCATTGTGCACAGATGAACATGTGTTCTCAACAGGGAGTCCGTCCAACAGGGGTCACTGTTGGATTCCCAGGGCATAAACCCCTTTCTGAGACACGTGCGCCTTTGTGATGCCTGATCTAGCTTGAATTAACTGTTGGGACTCACCCACCACACTGGTGGGCTGGCAAACTGCCACTGTGAAAACGGAGTGCCTAAACAATCCCTTATTCCTTAGAGGAAGCTCTTATGGGGTCAGAGATTCGGGTTGTTTCACGGTTGGAACGGTCAATGCACAGAACTTTGATTGGCCTCCTAGCAGTGAAGCAGGTCGTGATGCTTCCAACAAAAGAAACTGCCACTTGCTTGTCATTCGTGTGTACAAATGAGAGCCATGCTGTTGATCAGGAGTAACAAAATGCTTTGAGCTTACTCCAGGAGCCTCATGAGTATTGCTAGGACTGTTCTTTCTGGTGCAATTACCTTGCTTGTTTAAAGCAGATAACAGTAATTAGACCAATTCCCAGTCACTCACTCGAAGACGCACAAGGACTACACCCATACTTTCAGACTTAAACGAAGTGCGCTTCTGTATCCTGTCTGATCTTGGGGAAGAAAAGGATCTCATTGCCTTCGCTAAACGAGCTACAGCACTAGAACATCTGGGGTTAGCACTCGACTCTGAATTTCTAAGCTCACCATTTCTCTCTGTCGCAACCTTTTCTTTTCAGAGTGCGCTAGGAGAGATTCCTTAGACTAACACGCACAGAGTTCCCATTTAGTTTACGCTTTCAATAGGCCGCTTGTGTGCGATGCTGCAGGATGTGTCCATTTTAGAGCAGACAGTCGCGTACAAGCAATCATGCCCTTTTCATCAGCAGATAAATATAAATGATCTGTTTAGAGACACATTGGCCCTCGTTTGCATGTTGGAAATGGTGTCACATGGGAGTGGTACTTACATTTCTTTTCTGTAAACTGGTGAAGCAAACATGACTTCCCAACCCCCATATCTCCTGCAATGAGAACATCAGGGGTGTGTTAGTAACCACAGAGGAGCATAACAGTACAGTGACGAGCAGTGTTACAGTCATACAGATCAACAGCTCAGAGAGCGAGAGGGAGTTAAATATGAATGAAAGCAGTCTGCCAGAAGAGACTATGAAGTAACATTAACTGACCCACCCCGAGTAACGCCCGCACTCATTTAATAATACTTACCGATGATGATGTACTTAAAAATGTAGGAGTAGTTGTACGGTGCAGTCGCCATCGTGGCTCTGAAACAGAGTGAGAAAAAGTCACAGAAATTAAATAATAATAATAATAATAATACATTTTATTTGATGGCGCCTTTCTGACACTCAAGGTCACCGTACATGGAATGAAATGAGACAAAATCGTAATAAAACAATAAAACCGGAAAATAGCATTTGCAGCCGTGGGTTATAGGCAGATCTAAAAAGATACGTTTTGAATGCATAGAATAGTTATGAGTGTTAGGACCCAAGGATGCGGGAAAGACGGAATCCCACGGCGTATAAGAAGCATGGGGAAATAATATATATGAAATATATAAAAAAAGGATATAAAAGGGAGAAAAGGCCCTAAATAATAAAAGAAGCTGGAGAGGGGATAAGGTGCGCAGCTGTTCTCCCAGCTGGCCAGGGCATGAACTGAATCGCAAAAATGCCGACGCGGCAGGGGGACAGGCGTTCAGAGAGCACGGGAACGCGTTGATTTGGGACGCCTCCCAAATCCCGTAGAACACGTTGTATAGCGAAGGCGCCGTAGCACCAGGGGGCGAGCGCAAGCTCAAACGCCCAAGTAGCGCGATGAAGCCACGTCTCAAATAGAGAGCGCAGCCGGGTGGCAACACTCCACGCCGGGGCGTGTTTCATTCAGAACAGACGAGCTCGAACGTGCGAGGAGTGCACTCGTCATCAGGTCATAAATCACGCACAGGATATTAAGCGCCTCGCCGGTCGCTTCTGTAACACACCGGGGCGTAAGGTAGGAACCCTAACCGAATTAACACAGAATTAAAACAGATCTGTGCTACCTCACATGAAGTGTGATTCTAAATTATAAATAAAGTATGAAATGTAGGGGTGTAACGATACGATCAGCTTAAATAATAAGGACAGTTCTGAACTTTTAACTGTGCGCCGTCAATAAACTGCATTTCTATTAAGCTGCAAACTTCATCTGATCTGTACTTCCGAGTCTTTGCAATTAATATAAATTAGCAGTCACTAAGAAGAGGATATGGTTCTGTGTTATGGGTCAATTGTTAGTTATAAAGAATAATAATAATAATAACCAGTATTCAAAAGAATATTTTTTGGCAGCAGAAAATTGTATTAAATACCAACTTTTATCAAAGAAATGAGGCGTCAGCGTGACCAACGGTTGGCTGGTGGCGTGCTCACCAGCAGAGATGATGAGGTGCAGGTCACACCAGCGAAGTGAACTGTGCACTCTTGATTTGCACTCCACATCGAGGCTAATGAATGAGGCACGTTTGAGGAAAAAGTCTGGGAATCGCCGGATAAACAGCAGCTGAACAGTGATAAGGGCTAGGCAGGACTCCCAAAGTGGGGGATTTTCCCCCATTTAGCAGAAATTAGTGTCAGAACTTCCAACATGGCATCTGGAGTTCACTGCTTGGTCCCGTCTGTGGAAGATTGGTCTGATGCCTATATAGGGTTAGAGTTTACTGTTGGTGTTTAGATTCATTTTGCCATTTGTGCTTTACATAGCCCTGCTGTGTTTTTCCACTGTCTGTACTTAATATATAAAAGCTCAAAAATTTGGGAATGACTGCTCATTATTCTCTAGACTGATTTCCAGCCTGGAGTAAAATCTTTCGTTGAGTTTACTTTACGATAAAACTTCTGCATCTAGGCAGTAATATTTCCCCGGGATGAATATCTATTGCTGTGCATTGCCTATGAACTTAAGATGTTTGTGTCACATGTAACTCACTCAGAAAACTGCTCATTATTCCCAGAACGCTAAAAGCATAGATGGTGCTTATTTAGATATAAAAGTAGTCTAATGTCAGCTAGCAGTATCTGGCTTTTTGTACAGAACAGAGTTATTTCCATATTCGAAGCAATGATAAAGTGCAATGACTCAACCTTTCACTTGTAGTCTTGACGACGTCGCTGACTACGCCTTTTATTTTATGAAATAATTAATAAATGCGTTTATAATGATACATCAATGCATCTTGATGACAAATGTCAGTGTGTGTAACATTTATATACGAGGCCTACATGCTCCGTTTATGACATCTAAAGCAACTGCACGTTTTAAACACCAGAGGGCGCAATTATATGGCGCGGTTTCATCCATACCTTTATACACAAATGCTCAATTCACTAGTTCACACGTTCATTTCTCATCCGCCTAATCTTGGTCTGTTTAATAAAAACAGTCTGCACTGGCACATCGGTCACCGTTACTCTATTCCATCTAACGTATCTGACACTGTAATGCATGGGCTACGTAGCCAAAGGCCTTAAATCATAAGCATTATAACCGTATTGTGCTTATTTGGAAGGACATGATAAATACACAATCTGATATCTGATACCCTGTACATACTCATCAAACTTCAGTCGTCTAGAAGAAACAAACATTCATAAAACGTCTATAAAGCTTTGCAATTCAAAAGAGATATTCAAATACTGGAACAGCAAGTGAGGGTGTTGGAGCTGTCTGGCTCCTGTAAATTGTGTTCCAAATCTGAATTCAATTTGTCTGGGGATGCACGCTACTATGACATCATAGTAAGGCAGATCTTTCTTATTAACCCACTTGCAGAGGCTTGCCTCCAACAAAACAATTAGCACATTGCACACTGTGATAGTCTGACAGGTTAACAGAGCTGTAACAGATGTTACGGTTTTCAATTTATAATAAAAAACAAAACAAAAACAGCCAGGAGACACTGAATCATGCTTAATAGAATTGTACACGGAAGTAACATGGAGAACTGAGGTACCACTGTATTATCATTACAATTCTTCTTAAAAGTGTTCTTCAGATTCTTACTCCTGTCACACTAAGAAACACCAATTGACCCAACACACATCTCCGGAAAGTGGGAGCCCCCGACGTTAACCCATGCAGACATGGGGGTTTGGTTTTGGGGGGGGGGTTTATTTCCACTTTTGTGGCAAACTCTCATTAGCTCTAGAGTGATCAAATTATAACACTAAATATACATTAAACTAGATGTTTTCTCTGTATTCTTATACTCTGGGCTCTTACCAAAAAGGTTTCCATGTTCCTTTCTTGATAGTACGATCATCCTATGTGGTTGTTAGCACCACCAAAGGTCATCTCAGGCCTTGGTGAAGCACTCCATGAGTCTATGTAGGACTTTCTTGTTGCTCCATAGATACAGCTGTCAGAGTCTCGTTGGGATTGGACGACTGTTTTAAATGGATGCTTCAGCAATGAGCAGTCTGCTCCAGTAATTTTTATTATATTGAGATTTTTCAGATTGTTTTTTTTAGTTGCTGGATGTGCGGAATGTAGGAAAGTGACCATTATTAGACCTAGAACTTGATTTCCTTCTCGACTTTAGTTAGGATTGTTGCATACTTCTTTTATTGCAGGGTACGAATATACTGGAATTCCAGAAGACAGTTTGCTGCTAAGGAGTTTATTTCGAAGCTTTTTGCTAATTCTTTGGCTATTTCTTCGTCGGTGGTCAATAGGGTGTCGTGGCACTTGAATGTGCTGCGTTTTGCGACTGCCTTTATTTTGCATGCAGATCCCGGAAGATCTTGTAGGTGAGCTCATTTTTTCCTGTCCTGCGGGTCTTCAGCTCTGAAAATTAAGTTAATTAATTAAGGGGTGAACCAAGGGTTGTGTGGTTTTTGGGTCTTTGGATTAGATCTTGGGATAGTTTGTTTTTTTTGTGTTTTTTTTTTAGTCTTAGTACTTTTTCTAGGATTGTTTTGGTTTTCAAATTGGTACCAGTTTGCTTTTTTTTGAGGTAGTTTGCCATTTCTGGCTAGTTTGTTATTTAATTGTGGTTGCCAGGCTTACATCCTATAATTTCCATGTAGAATCCAGTAGGATTTCTGATGGGCTAATAGTGAGACCAATGGCTGACTCCGTGTCCCGAGTGTAGGAATGTTTTTGAGCCATCATTCAGTAGACACAGGTCCTCTTGTATTTGTGAGGTCTTTTTTTTTTTCCCTCTCTGGTCGTTGAACTGTCCCAGAAGCAAGACAGCAGACATGGGGAGAACATGCAATGTCTGCACAGATCACAGCACAGCGTCTGATCGAGATAGGGACTCTGTAGCTGTGAATTTTCATTTTGAAATATCAGTATATTTATGTATACTTAACTTATGTATACAGTTATAATAATAATAATAATATTTGTTGCAATTGGTGTCCAATCGCCTGCATTGCTGAGTATAAAAGACGAAACAGACAATGATTTGACTCCGCATCTAAATGAGACAGTCCAAGCTAAAGAAATACTACTTTCTCGCTGGGACACTGTACCATCTCTCATCTTTTGCAAACATTTCTTGTAACACTGGCTTTTTCCTGAAAAGCAAAGCCTCACTGATAAGCATCAAATCATTTTTTTTTCCAAGTCTACTAATGTTCTAATGTTCTCCGATACGTTACGACACAGAAACACTTGTTTAATGCATCTTTCTGCTTGTAGATTCAGCATGCCTTCGTGGTTTTCAAAAGAATGTTAGAGTAGGTTTGTGCGATATTAACGGCAAGAAAAGGAAAGGGTGCAAAAGGCACAACAAAAGACCGTAGCAATGTACCTTTGCATAAAGATGAAATCATTACAAAACTCAAACCTAATTAATGATTATGAGGTGTCTTTTATCCTCATTCCATCTTCACTCCACCTGTGTTTAGCTCACAGGACCTTCCATGTCAGAGTGGGTTTACTCTGGCTAAGCCTGCATTTCTAGGATATGCCTTTGTTCCGTTGGTCCATATAAAATGCATGAGGTTGCATATCAAAATTCGAATTGTCTGATTGGGTACAACTTTCATACAAGTAGTCATACCGCAAACCTATCAAATAATATATAGTGTATTAATACAGTCTGTGGCAACAAGGACAAAACATTTACGGCATTTAGCAGACACCCTTATCCAGAGCGACTTACAACTGATATGGTCAGACTTTGTGTATGACTGTAATGATGATATGTGTAAGTTATGACCATAATGGAGTAAAAGGAAACAGTCATCAATTAAAAACAGGATCTAGTACCCCGTCCTAGGTCGCCTCTAGTCTGTATACAAGGTTATATGCAGCCGGGTATTTGAAGCAAACAGTGTCCTGTGGAACATTTGCACTCAGATGTTGCAGCTAGGTCTGTGGACCCTACACACTCGTGGTTGCCAAAGCTGGTGTCCCAGCTGGTCCCGCTAAAGCAAGAACAAGCAGGGCTAAGAATTGTTGCGATCTGCAGGAGGTCCTGCACATATTGCTGACCCGTTAGTGCCCCTCTTATCACTACTAGAAGTGACTTACTGCCACATGTAATGGCTCCTCAGATCATCACACCACCAGCTGGGGCAGAAGGCAGGATTGAAGGGCTCACAATGAGGCCTCCATAATCCTACCTGACCATTGCTGGATCCCAAAAAGAACCTGGATTTAATCGCGAAAGTTGCAGTTCATAGCAATTTGCTCTTTTTGTTCAGGACACCGATACAAGCAAAAGCGATCGTGACAGGCGATCAATGGCACAACACGTAAAGGGAACCGTTACAACAAATTTCCTTTGGCCACGCACCCGGAAATGGTCTGGGCAGGGAAGGTAGTCGGTGTGCCACCTGTGTCTGGATGGTGAACAATGAAACTATCGGAGTTCCTCATGTACCGCTTCACAAAGAGATATTCCTCACAATGGACCGAACTCCATTGCTCACAAAATTTGTAATAAGATGTATTTCATAAGTATTTCATAAGAAGTATCCCCAGCCAACAGCAGTGGCAGAAAGCTAGTGCTGTAGTATAAAGCACTATTCAGACACTTTTGGAAAAAAAATGACAGAACCACCAACTCATTTTTTCTGGGCAAGAAAAGAGACCACGCAGATCCTGTAATAAGATGAGATGAAAGCCAGAGTTTATATGATTGTGCTAGGTCTTAAGAGCAAAAGTGCCCTTTGAAATAGCATTGGTGGTCCTTTGATACTGGACTGAATGGCAAACATATTAGTTCTACTGGCCACAGAGTCACATAAGCGTAGTAAAGTGCTCTTTACCACACGCCAAGGTTTTAAACGGGCAGGAAAATAAAATTTCAGATCCACTCATCTTAAAACGGAGCCATTTAGTTCTGGACAGCATATCTTACGTGACGTATTCGCCAGGATTCAATGCAATGCAAGCGTTCTGTTCACAATTCCACCTCCTTTATAAAAGAAGTGCAAAAGGAATATTTATTTAGTTGCACTTGAGTAAGACAAATTTTTTGACCGGAGTTAATCAGCCATCACTTTTACTGAGCATTCATCGGGTCCATCTCATTCATAGCCCTTGCTGCCTGCTTCCTATGTAGGCGTCCTCATAGGAATGCAGAGCTTTCTAACCCCTAATGGAAGCCTCAGACTGGTTAATGAGACGGCCTGCTGACTTACCGATTGTTCACTCCCTCTTCCAATCCCTGAACATTTTATAATAAAGTGTTAAACATCTCGGAATTAAGTGAGCAATGGATTGAAAGTGAAACACATTATTCTGTTGGCGAGGATTCAGTTCCTGTTTTCCTTTTGGTTGGCTGTCATTACTAACAGCTTTAGGACCCATGGAGACTTATTTGTACTCTGAATGTAGTACTGAAAAAGAGTATAGAGACTAAAAGAGAATAAACACTTCTGAGCTACACTAATCCGAATTACTGAATCCACTTTATAATCATGAAGTTTAAGTTAAATGGTCCGAGTCCCGAGCCGAGGTATGACTATATAATGTAACTCGTATCTTATTTTATTTAAATCTTCCACACAGTCCTGCAGTTAAAGAGATGAAGGTACTAACCATTTAAAAATGACATGTCAATGATTAAATTAACTCGAATATATTTCTTTCCATGTTTAAACTCGTACGTTTTATTTATTTTATTTTTTTTGTTTCAGCAACACTGCATGGCGAGCGAAAGACCCTGTGCCAATTTAGGCCCGAGACACACACTGCCAGAGTATCATCTAATTATTCCATCAACCAAATCCCAGTAATGATTGTGATATAATTTCTTTTCCCAATATTACACAAGGCTAATTCCCAGCGTAGGCACTTTTCACGGTGTACAGGGCTTAGCACGGTTATCACTCATACTACGCATACTCAGCAGGGTAGGATGAAATGTGTTGTGACACTTTCTTCTCCTAACCATCATTAAACATTTCTGTGACATTTAGCCCAGAGGCTGTTCTGTCAGACAGAATGGCACTCGTTGCCCTCACGCATCAATGAGCCTTGGGTCTTCAACGACCTGTCGTTGGCTTGTGGTTTGACCACTGGTAGTTACTCACCACTGCTTACCGCGAGCAACCCACTAGCCTTGATGTTCTGGAGATGATTCCACCCGGTCATGTGGTCATAATGACCTGACCATCACAATGTACCAACTGTTCATTTACTGCCCAATATATGCCACACCTGGACATAATATCTAATCTAATCTAATCTCATCTCATATCTCATATAATATAATATAATAAAATGCTACCTGATAAGACGGCTGGTCACGATTTGATTCAAAATACGTACACGATTCCATTTTCTCACAATTATCGATTTTACATTTGACATTCATCCTGACATTTTCAGGAATAGGTTTTTAACAATAAAACCATCAATTAAAATACATTACTAGAAACGCTAGGTTTTAAATTGAAAAAACTGTTTTGGGCAGATTATCAAAGATATATTTTGTGCATCATATTTGTACAATTTGAACAATTTGTACTCAAACACAACAAAATAGATGAGAGTGCAATAGAAAAACGTCCTTTTAAATATCATCACACGAGATTAAATATATATATATATATTAAAAAAATTTCACCCACACGTTCACATCTTGGAATAATTGTGTTTCCAACTTTATGCCTATACAGTGGGGCAAAAAAGTATTTAGTCATTCACTGACTGTGCAAGTTCTCCTACTAAAGATGAGAGAGGTCTGGAATTTTCGTCATAGCTACACTCCAACTATGAGAGGCAAAAAGAAAAAAAAAATCCAGGAAATCACACTGTAGGATGTAGTTCTGGGATTTTAGCTCACCGCTCCCATGATCATATGGACCCCACGGGATGAGATTTTGCGTGGAGCCCCAGATAGAGGGAGATAATCAGTGGTCTCTCTCCTCTCACATAACCCTCCTTCACAGGATGCTTTCAGAAGACTACATAGAAGACATGGCGTATACCAATGCCATACCGACGCACTTCCTTCAAACGTCTTTTTCTCTAGAACGCAAAATAACACACAACTCACTTCCCATCGTTATGGGTAGCAGCAGCCTACACAGCGACCAACCACAAATCTGACTACACACACACAAAAAAAAAGACCTGCCCTGCAAACTGATCAAACTTCCCACTTCCACTGCAAACCTCCATTTAAGAGAAACAAAGGAAAGCATGTGATCACCACTTCCCCATTCAGAATCTCACGTCCAGCCATTTCTTTTTCCATAGAATTTCACAATAGATAAGCCCGAAAAAAAAGAGCCAGCAAGTCTGTTCACAGATGAGTCTCGATTTCTGCTGCAACACCCACTGGGTAGGGTGAGAACCTGGCGTAACCAACATGAAAGCATGAACCAAATCATTCCTTTTCGACAGTTCAGGCTGCTGGAGGAAATGTGAGAGGAAACCAGAGCACCCAGAGTAAACCTACACAGACAGGAAAATCTCAATCTGCACAGCGGAGTCCAGGGTCTGGATTATACATTCAAACGTATTTAGTGGTGTGTGAGTGTGTTGTGACTAACTGTCAAATTATGCTACAACTGGTGGCGTGGGACACAGTTCCCACAGTTAAAATACCATATCAACAACTATTCAATTACAAAATGATCATAATGCAGCTGCTGCCCTCAACACAAGCAACTGGTTAGTCAGGATCAATAAAGCAAATATTTTACTTGCCCTGTATTTGTTTAGTGTTTACAGCGAAGACACTGGCTGTGTCCCAAACCGCGCGGAAAGAGGAACGGTAGTGTGGGATACAGCTCAGTGCTAGGACCGTGTTATTGTATTTCTCTAGAATAAAACCTTTTTTTTAACGCCATTGCCATTAATGCACCGGTACTGATGTAATTTAAAACATCAATAAATCAAAACAAACAGCTCATTATTAAGAATGATGCTGAAAAAGCAACTATAACCTGCACTGTAGCCGCTGTGTTTAGTGACACAGCAAACTCTGCCTCCTTCCCAAACCATGTCTAAATAATAAAGCGACAGTTAATGGTATGCACTTTGGAAACACGGTATACAATTCTAGCACTACGGGGACAATACAAACAAATACGAAAACTGTTCTTCGTGTTGTAAATCGTGCTGTCATTAGAATAGTGAGTAGAACCGGAGCTGTCATTAGCTAGCTGCTTAATAAGGAGCATTTCCAACGAAGACAGCAGCTACAGCTTGTTGCCCTCGGGTTGTTTGATTGGAAATTGAGTTCAATCCTAACATGGGTTAGAATTAATAAATTAAATCGACTCCGATTTATTTAACGCAAGAACAAAACAGGCATGACTGATGAACCTGTACTAAGCTACTTACACTAGTAGAAGGAAGGTTTAGCTCCAAGATCAGTCTGACTGTAATAAACCTATACGTGACTACAAAGTATAAAAGTGTTTCAGAGATCTAGAACATAAACTGCTAAGTCATCAAACAGCATTAACAGCTTATATACTCACTTCCATGACCAAGTTAGCCAGCTAGCAGGGTCACTAAGGTGTGATAGTCACTGTAAGGTGAGCTAATAGACATATTCTTATGGACGTGATATGTTAAAACGATCCAGAGCAGAGATGAAGATGAAGATGAAGAGACACGTAAACATCCTTACCAGGGACTGTTGTTTATCTGCTGACTGAAGCTTTCCGCAGGGATCTGCAGCTTCTCCCGAGCTCAACACAGACGCTGCCTGCCCAAGATGGCGGCTCATAGAGAACAGGGTTTCCTCTCTCCTATACAATGGGCTTGAAGGAGAAAGGCCAGATAATTTCACACACTGTACATTTGGATGACATTATTAATAATGTTTAGTCTGATACATGTTATATGTGTATATACGAACTATACACGGTTCAAAAGAACCATGTATTCCCTGGTAGTTGAGCGCATGGATTTTACTCAGTGCCCTGGCTGCTTTACAAACTATTTGACTTTTAAAACCGTGATGGAACAGATTCCTTTCACAGTTGGAGCACACTTTGTACCAAGTCTTGAAATGGACCAGCACAGTACAACCGTTTGGTAAACTAAAAAACAATGTTTTCTATAATATAATTGGTCAGTACTGCTTTGGAAGAAGGTACAAAATACACCCAATATATTAATGGACATTAATTCAGGAACCATTTACAATTCTGGTGCAGTATTTATTTTGTTGATTGCTTTCTTCATATTCATGCAGGCACCCCATTCAATTGAGGCACACCCTCTACTCAGTCCATTATTGGAAAGGGACCACCATAAGACGACATTTGGTTAGTTTAGTGGGACTATGATGGCCTAGGTGGTTAAGGTACTGTGGACCAGAAGGTCCAGGGTTCAAATCCCCCCAGCTGAATGTAACTGTGACGCAGGTTGTGTTCTTAAAGTGTAACTTCAATATGTTGTGGTAAGTCATTTTTAGAACATATTTTTAGCTTGCTTTTTTTCTGGACAGGCTTTGTCCCTAGAGAGCAAACACATGGTACAGGTGTAAGCATGCCCTGGATGGGACCTCCACGTGCAGGGCTGGGTAGTGGGTTGACAACTGCATGAGATGCCCAACCCTGTCAAAATGTACCACTGGGACTCAAATCCAGGTCACTGTGGTAGTGGGTTTGCACATTATCTCACTGTGTCACCTGACTGTCCATACCTGGTATTATGTTGACATTTAATGAATTTCAGTTCATGTAAAATAATCACACCACTCAAAAGATAATATTCTTTATTATTTTTTAATCGATTCCAGATTTTATTCCATTTATCTTGTCAACAAAGGGTATTTATTTAGCTAATTAAATACCATGGAGTTTGGTGACACCGTTATAATTAGCTAGCCCACCACAAGTATGGTTTTAATATTAGTTATATTACTACAGTTATTTACAATACATTTCGAAGATGTACTCAACTCCAACAGGTAACGCTGACAAAGTTACATTTGGGTGGTTGACCAGTCGCATTAGAAAGCTGTGAAAATATGCATTCATATGTGGTCGATTGGAAAAGACTATCAAATGCCTTGCCCAGTGCTGTTTGGAAATGATTTGTTGACTAACCTGCTCTACTTAGTTTATTAATTAAACCATTAATACAGACCACACTGTCAGGATGTTATTTAGTAAGTGGAACGTGCTCATCACAACTGTTATACTGCACCCAGATAGCTGGATTGCTCCAAAATCTGGCATGCAGTTATGTCCCAGGCAGGTATACAAATGATTACAGGTGTGGTCTGATTAGACACTGGGTCTTACCACAAGAAGTCTTAAAAGTGCTTCCTCTACTGCATTTTTAAAATGCTCACAGTGGCTGTTTTGGGGCAGCTCTGCATGTAGACCTTCCACATTCATAGTCTGCTGAAGCTGGACCCCTAAATGCTCGATTGGTGATAAATCAGTCCAGGTTTCACCGTGACAATAATTTCCCTCTGCTAAGCACCTAGAAATGGTCCGGGAAAAGGTAGGGGTTTGTAGTAAAGGTGTCTGGATGGTGGACAACAAAACTGTGGGTGCTGCTTGTGTTTATTGATGATTCAAATAATCCTCTCTTCTGGTGGTCAAGTTTTACAGCAATCCAACATTTATATCTAGGAATATATACTTTATTTGTTTGCGAGTGAGTGTATTATTTTGTATAATATTATTTGGGAAATTGCAAACCATTATTATTGTTTTGTTGCTGGAGCATACCCTATACCCACTCTACTAATGGGAAAGGATTACCTAGTAACACCACTAACAAAATATATAGAGTTGTCACTATTATTCTATATCTAGTGGCTCATACTGTTATTTATTGCAATTGAGTCAGACCCAATCTGGCAACATTTATGGAGTCGGTTCATGGAAATGGACCACCATTGGGCCACCACTGACTGATAAGATGTACTTACTGGACAGCAAATTAGTCACGTGATCGAAAGATACCTAACAGTGACAACGGTGCAACAATACCTGCACAAATAATGGCGAGAATTTCCTGTAGATTCTTCTTCTAGATTCTTCTGATGCCTGTAGTTTTCTAGAATTTAATACAATACTTTTCATTACAGACATAATAGCCCAAACACACCTCAACACTCTGGAGCCTGAATGCCAAAAATATCAGGGGGTGCTAATTAGAGTAGACTTTTCTCCACTGTCAGGCATTTATGGGGCACCAAGACAGCGAATGCCAAGCACTCACTTACATTCACAGTATTTAGACACCCTCATCCAGAGCAACTTATATAGTCTTACAATTCAAGCTGGGTTTAGGACCCAACTGTGGCAGCTTGGCAGAGGTGGGATTTGAACCCTGGACCATCAGCTCCAGTGTCCAGTACCTTAACCGCTAGGCTACTTCAATTTCATGTTGATTCGCTAATGTAATGAAATGTAATGAAGACTTATGTTATGTTAGAATTAGAGGAAAATGCCAAACAGAAGCATTTTCACCACTGGCCTCAAATATTTGGCGCCCACTGAATGCTGAATACGTGTGAAAAAAAATTAGAATGAATAATACAATGATGAATATAATGAATAATTACTAATAACTAATGGAATCGCTTTAGAGTAGTTTTAAAACCAGCTTTAATAAACACACAGTAGGTACAATGAAAAAAATGCAATAGATATGAAACCATCTTATAACAAACTATTTTAATCATCCCCCAGTTCAGCTCCCTACCAGATTGGACAGATGTATAATTTATATAATGTACAACATAACTACAAACCGCTTCCAAATTCTAAATATATACGTACAAAATATTGTCCCTCGGCCATCCACGCATTGTTTGTACTGCTGGTCCCTACAAGTGAATGACTATTAAGCCAACCACGAGGCTGAAGTAATGCAGTGTGCCTGCGTGCCAGCAGGGGGCGCTGTTACATAGGTCTGAATCACAGCAGTGGATGTTCACTCCGGGTAGCTCCTGCTGCTGGCAGTGGCGGGACGTGGCGCAGCCGCTTGTCAGGACAATACCCAGTGCCGCTGCGGAGAGAGAAAACACGGTTTAGGTTTAGAGTTTGGAAGTCAAGCATACCAGCTACCATAATACATTTACAACAACTGATGTCTAGATCAAATTCAGGATTAAGGGTTCACGCGGCAGCCTGGCTTAGACTTGTATATGTATGTAAAATATATGATATATGCATCTCGTGCTTTTGTAAATGTGCTGCAATGTTTATTATAATTATTACTACTTTTTGTAGTAATTTGTAAGTAAGTTTTTGTGAGTTGCCCATCACCACAATAGGCGCGTGCCGGTGAAGGGGGTGTTTATATGATGAGACTTACCTGTTGGCTCTTGGGTAGCAGGTCTGTTAAAGGGAGGCAGCGCAGACTAACTCACCCATAAGGTGTGCCATAGGGCCAGCTCATGGCAGGGGGGATGTCAGTGTTCACATTATGTAATTAGTGTATGAGCGATAAATGTGCGCATTCATTATGGTACCGGTAGTTTTATTCGCGTTATGAGAAAGTTGTAAAAGTGTTTATGTTTGGCAGTTGTTTTCGCTAAGAGCATACAACCGATTCTTATAGGATGGTCACACCTGAAATAATGGTTCAGTCCAAGGGTATGGCCTATCCTATAAGATGGGATGGGGTAAAGGTATTGAGAGATGGCTTGTAAAGGTTCACCTCACACTAAGAGGGAGCTGAGGTTTGAAGTAGGGGTAGACGTGCTTATTTATTATTCTTTTTCTTTTTGTTTTTTATAGAATTTGGCCCTCTTTGGTACCTGATCCTCTGGTGTCCTGCTATTTTTTCCTCGCGAATGTTTTTTTTTTCCGCTCGACTACAAGCTACCTGGCAACCTGGTGACTGGTGTCTCCTTTATGAATGGCCAGCAAAGCGTCGTGTCACCCTTTTATTCACGAGTGTATGCCTTTATATTAATATCGAAAGTCAAAAAACAATTGTGGGCGTAGTACACACATTTATTTACGTATGCGTCAATCCATCCAACTATACATACACTCTCACACATATAATACTGGGCAAAAGTCTCAGGCCACCATTTGATTTGTTGTTTTATCAGTGGTATAAAGACCGTAAATAATTATTTCTTAGTCTCAGCAAGCCTTTACATATGACACGACACTTGGCTAATGAACCCCTGTTTTGGGGAAAGGTGGAAATGTCATCAGAACCAAGAAATCCCAGTATAACTTGTGTACATTGTTACTTATTTCCTATAACAAATAGCCATCAAAGCTGACTTTCAATAAATGAACAAACAAAAGCAAATTAACTAACCTTATTATCTGCTCTTCTATGTTGATCTGCTCAATGTTCTTAACCAGCCCTTGAAGAGCTAATGCTAATAACAGAACCATCTGAATATACGAATTCTCTGAGATGTAATCGGTATTGATGCAGGTTGGCTGACAACCTTTTTGTTGTGAAAGATAAAAGACTAAGCTGCAAAGCTTGTTACACAATTCTTCTCTAGCTGGACTAAGTAGGACACTGTTAAGGTCCAATAGCTCTAATCCATAACATTTCTCGGTGGCATACTGGCCCTTCCTCAAAGCAGCTTGTTCCACATATCATCCTGAGCTCACTGACAGCCTGTCATCAGCACTCTCTGAACCTGATGATTCCCTGAGCTGGTGGAAAACTGCACTACCTCAGCCATTTGCCAAACTTGCCAAGCTTTTTCGAACGTCTGCAGGATTGACGGAGTGCCTTTAGGTGGGCGTCAGCTTAATTCTTTATTGACCGTGCAGGTATTTTGGAGCCTGGGAACTGCCCCATGCAAAGGGATCATGGATTGTGGACGAATATAATGCACGTGGTTAACGCTGACGTTGTGACAAGTGACAAAAAGTCTTTACATAATACACTAAAATTGCTGTGCCTCACAGATTTTACCATACGTAAAGCTTTTCCATAAGTTGATCAGTATTGATAAATGGCAAGATACAGTTCTGTTACCGAAAACCTGTACCGAAGTAAAGAATCCTGTGGGGTCTGGGGCCTAACCTGGAATCTTTCAGGGTCTTTCCAGAGGGACCCTGGATAGGGTGCCAGTCCATGGCAGAGTATTACCAGGATTCTAACCCAGACCGTCAGACACTACTGTTTCTAGCAGCTGCCTCTGGAGCCAGTGACTATAAGTTATTGTGAAAACAATAACTTGGCGCCAAAAGCACCGTTGAATAACAAACACAGCAAAGACATTCAGAACATTGTAGACAAAACTCACTGCTCTCTGTCTTGATGCAGAAGCGATGTTTAAAGCCTTTGTGAGAATGAGTACAGGTGATGATCTCTGGTTTAGAACAGCCCACATCCACATACTTATGCCCATGGATGACATTGCAGCCATAGCACTGGAGTCCATGAACTGTAAAGCGATAGAGGGTTTGAGGATGTTTTGGATGCACAGCAGCAGTGTTACCTTTACATGTTGGATCATTGATCACGTCTTGTTTTTCTTCCTTTCCCTTTCTGTGCCTTGATTAGCTTAGACCGTGATATATAAATAATAAAGTATAATTTTTTATTGGTTTAGGCTTTTATTGACCTTATTATTGTCAATTACAGTAATATTTAAATACATTTCCTGGAACTTGTGTTACACAGACTGTGCTCTTTGTGGATTGTCCCATCCTAAAGTGTTGCTTTTCTTATAATGATTACTTGACCTCTAAGTACGTAAATTAAAAAAAAAAAACAGCAAACAGTGAGTCTTATAGTTTGTTTAGAATATTTACAATTTACAACCCCAAATGAGAAAAAAGTTGAGACAGTATTTTCGCATTTTCTTTCATTGCAGACAGAATGAACCTAAGATATTTTAAGTTATGTCTAGTTAACTTTATTATTTTTTTTTAATGAACATCCATTCCTGTATTTCAGGAACCTGGAGGGGCGTAAAGACTGCCAGTCCACGATATAAACCTTTATCAAGTACTGCAATATGGAGTTACATTCACACGTTCACCATTTAAAACTTTACTGTGCAAAAAGAAGTAGCCTCATTTTAACCACGTGGCATCGGAAGAATCAGTATGGCAGGCCTTTTTTGGAAAAAAAACCTTATATTATCAGAAACATGTCCACAAGCCAGACTCAACGCCCTCTTACACTTTCGTGATGGCAGCATTAATGCAAAAAAGTACAGTCCGATCTTAGAGCAACATATGTTGTCTTAAAGACATCATCTTTTACGGAGATGTCCAAGCATTTGGCAAATGGCATCATTACGAATGCGTTACCATCCCAACTTTTTGGGAATGTGTTGCAGGCCTGAAAATGCAGACTTTATTCTTGCTTTATTAAAAAGTGAAAGTAAATCACCCAGTTAAAACGTTTAATATTTCAGGTTCATACGTTCTACAGTGAAATAAAAGTCAACGTAGGAAACATTGTGAGTTGTTTAAATATGCATTTTCCACGATGTCGCAGCTTTTTTCTAATTCGGGTTATAAAATAATTGGTATAGTATGGAAATGCAACATTAAAAACTGGGACAATATATTTTTTTATAAATGTGTTACAGGCCTGAAATGTAGGGCTTAGAACGTGCAATTATATAAAAGTCTAAATGTATGAAACGCAATTTTTCTTTCGTGATTTAGTTTCAATACTTTCTCATTTTGTCTGATCATCATCAAAAGGAAACAATAACATCTGTTTTTGAGAACATGTTGATATATTCTTATATAGCGTACAATGAGAAATTCAACTACACAAATACTGCCATAAGCAGTACAATTTAACCCATTTTAGCCATTTAGCCTTTTTAATATGGTCATAACTCCTGGGTTAAAATGACCCTAGCCCTGGAGGGGGCGGCACGGAGCATGAAGGCCCTGGTCCTCACTACTGCTTTGAGTGCTGTTAAACAGACAAACCCTTGTGGTACAGTTTCCATGTAAATGTAGTGTTTCACTTTTCGGTATTTCATGTTGCGGTGTGTACAAGTTAAAAGTTTGTAACCTTTAGCTGATGATACTCTAGATGGCTTCTCAGAAGCATGTAGGATAGAGACGTATATTGTGTTTACATGAATCAGTATTTCAGGTTATTTCTTTTGGAAAAAACGGACACCGTGTGCTCTGGACCAAAGACATAAACAATCATCCAGACTATTATCAGCTACAAAGCCAGGATCTTTCATGGTATGAGCCATTGGCAAATGTCATTCTCAATTCCGCGATGGCAGCATTAATGCACAAAAGTACAGAGAGTTTAGAGTTTACATGTTTACAATCGCTTTGTAAATTTATTTATTTTTTACTCGCCATAAATTGCCCCATCCCAAGTTTTTTAGAATGTGTTTTTAGGTCAGTACTGTAGGATTGAATGCTGAATAAAACTGGATGTAAAATAAAAGTTCATGTTTATAAATATACTGGGTTCATTGTGTTTGCAATGACAAAAAAAGTGTAATTACTTGTAAGGAGCACTGTATTGCTATTTATTTATTTTTTAACATTTACATTTGCCGTACCGTCCCAGGTTTTTTTTTAATCTAGGGTTGTATAATATTCCTAAGAGAGTCTTATGATGGCACTGAATGCTTGGCTTCCCCTCTTTTGATGTAAACACATAAACTCCATAGGGCTTTAGGTCAGGTAGCTTAGGAGGAAACGGTCATATTAAAATTGTTATGCTGATTATATGATTGTAAATAATGATATTGTATTAAAAGCAAAAGTAAAAGAGAATCATGTTCACTAGTGGTCTCAGAATTTGGAATAAGCTGCACATATGATTTGTTAGAAAATCAACAAAAAGTATTTTAACCCGAACTCTTGCACAAGACCTATAGCTATATATATATTCTTTGCCCTCATTACATTGGTACTCTTTTAAATTTCAAATATGCCTCAAATTGAATCGTTGCGTTTTTATGAGTGTTTTAAAATAAAGCAGAAATTTGTAACAGTATTTTTTTTCACAAAGCCCCAGACTTTTGTATTCCAGTTACTCACCCTGTTCGGTAAAGAGTGCTGATGTCAAAGTGAATCCAACCCCGTATAACAGCCAAGTGTGTAAAATCATGGATGCAGCGCTGAGATCCGACATATATTATAAACCAAGTGGAGATTTCAGGTTCGCAAGCTGGTGGTCCGTGGAGTAACGAGACCAGAGATCTGAGTGTGAGGTGCGCAGAGCGCAGGAACCCGGCGGGGGTGGAGGCACTTCAGCTCAGCACAACATGATCCAGTCTGCTTCAGTTATAATGGAGACACAATCTGAAGATAAGTGCAAAAATATCGAACAGAGCGACAGAAATGACTTACCCTCTCCTGTTTTATCCTCCACTGAATAATTATACTCGTTTCTCTGCTGAAAACGACGAACAGAGAAAGAAAAAATGTGAATTTCTTATTCATTTATTTATTTTCATCTCTGCTGCAAACAGGAAAGAACACCATTACTGATGTTGATAAACCATAATGATAAATGCCGATAAAACCTGGTTAAGCTGATTGACAGGAAAGCTTCAAAATAATGACTGGCCATAGCGGTTAGTTGACCAGGAAAAGCTTAATGGTTAAACTGGTTGACCAGCAAGTGGTTGCTTATAACACTGCCACTCCAGTTTGCATCATACCCGCCATATTAAGGTTCCATACTTGCCTCATTCCATCATGAGCATCATGTACCATTCCAGCTCTGTGTGCCTGTGACCATGACCTCCACCAAACAAACATCATCTGCCTTTGACCATTATCTCCACCAAAGAAACATTACCTAACGCTGAATGTCATCACTACCACACCATCACCTGCTGCAGATCATCATCATCTCCACCAAGCCTCCACCAGAAGGTAACACAGCCAAGAGGGATACACGAGACATGGAGCAACCCACCTCCCTGGCAACCAAAACAACTCCAGTATCTCACGAGACCCAAGCCATCTGGTAACCATCATGCTTTCCAAATCAGCATCTCATTCAAATAACTAGCATAGCCAATATCATTGCATTACATGCCAGTCAGTAAGATCCTTTCCAAACCAGCTTCCTGTGCTGGGATCATGTCAAGTCAAGACTAAAATTTATTTCTATAGCACTTTTAACAACGGAGCATTGTTTCATAGCAGCTTTACAATCTTATATTATCTTAAAGGCCAGTCCCAAATGGAGCAAGCCCAGGGCGACAGTGGCGAGGAAAAAGGAAGAAACCTTGGGAGGAACCAAGACTCTAAAAAGTTATTCTTTGAAAGGAAAACTCCAGCACCCAGCCTTTTTTCCCACTAGAGCTGTTGTTTTTAGCAAATTCTAAAAGTATTAGATTCTATTCACAATTTTTTTTTGTAGTTTTGTGACATCACAAAAATACAAAAAATAAGGAGGACAAAGGCTCCTTGAGAGGAACGAGATCATATATGACATTAAAGACTTTCCTCTTCTATCTACAGTAATAAATGCTACAGCAGAATTAATCTGTCGCACTGTAGCATATCTGTGACTTGTGATATATGCAGTTTGCAATATTCCCATCTCTGAGAAGGTTTTATCTGTTTAGTGGTGCTTTTCGCTCAGTAGAGACATTCGGTCTAATCAAGAATTAAAGATTAAATCCTTTCTTAGAGTCCATAATGCCGAGGATAAGTCAGGCTTTACGGTAAGCCCTCATACTCTCTCCATCCAGAAGCAACATATGGTCGAGCTTCATAGATGATTGCCTGAGATTTCCTGTCAGGAAAAAAAATACATGTTTTCATAGACAGTGATGTATTTTACTCAGCATGGCTTTATTTCATTTTAGGCCATTGCGAAGTAACAACAGAAGGGTTTCCTGTCGCTCTCTGTGTTCTTATTCCATGTTGTAATGAAGATGAATGCAGAGTGGAATGCGGTAAGGAGCAGTTGGAAATGAGCTGAGTGCTTTTGAAATCCTTATTAATATTTGACTTAAGGGCTAAGCTGTGCGAAGACGACAGGTTACTCCCTTCCACCTCGTTACTCGCTGGCAAACCAGAAATGTACCGCCAATCTCACCTACAAACGGGGTGTAAATGGTAATGATGCAGGAAATAATTCAAATGAAAAGCAATACACGTGATGTCAGTTGCTGTCTAAGAGGGGAATTCACAAGTGGCATCCAGGTACTGGCACGTTTCGTATTCTACAGTGACAGTACAGCTTGCGAAATCATAGCTGGTCTCTGAGATGTAAGTACACCTTTCAGAAGCTTGCTCCATATCGAATGTCAGACAAAGGCTCTTCAGGAAGCCCTTCAAATCCCTTGGCGGAAGAGTGACAGCTATAGAGTATGTAGCTCTGTGGAGCAGTGTGCTGAATTCCTGATTGAAATGCCATTGGAGGGATGACAGGAGTGCAGCTGGAGGCGCACAGAAAAAAGAGCAAGCTGTAGTAAAAGAACTCCAATGCTCCTCATAGCTTTTGTACAAAATGCATAGAATGCTCCGTACTGTTGTATAGCTATGACCTAAAACCAGATTTTTACACAAGTTCCAAAAGGGATAAACTAAAGGACACACATTATTATTATTATTATTATTATTATTATTATTATTATTATTAGTAGTAGTAGTAGTAGTAGTAGTAGTATTTTAATCATGAAGCATGTGAATTTTCAGATTATTAATTGACTTGAAGGTGAAATTTGAGCAAGGTGTTTTAAGCAATGGGATTACAGGGTATGACGTACCACTGTGGGTT
>JAUZST010053030.1:0-24443 GCA_034779995.1 Parotocinclus haroldoi | reverse complement strand
AATTAGTAGTAGAAAAAATAATAATTCAAATTATAAAACAAAATTCATTATATAATGAGTCATTAGAGGTCCTTGAATATATATATATATAAATAAATAAATATACATATATCTCACTTATAGGAAAGGCTGTAAGAAGAACACTGTAATCCTAGCCGACACACATTAAAGTGTTCAACGTGCATTTTTTAACTGAGGGACATTATGAGCAGTGAGAACAAAGTCACAATGACTTACTTCTTCTGATTGAATCATTTTCTGATAAACTAAGGGAGAAAAGGGACCAGCAAAACTGACATTTGCATCCCTTGTGTGCCCTGAGGACATCCAAGAACCATTTGCACCTGCACCCGATCACACTCATCAAGGCTGCCAAGTGCATCCTTCCAAACTCTGATACCTGAAACCGCTGTGGAGACGCCATTCGCAGCAAACCCGGAAGGTTTCTGTTATGGAAACACTCTGCGATAACGTGAAAGACAACCTGACAAGTCTGCTGTTGGCAGATTTCCTAATGACAGGTTAGCACCTTGGCTTTTTGTCATGACGGCTCACAGGTTCAGTCCAAACGTTCAAGGAGAGTTTGGGACGACTGGAACATTGTAAAGCAGGCTTTATGGAGCTTTTGGAAAAAGAAAAGCGGTCCCAAAACTGATAAAATTTTATGCTATGCCTATATTCATCGCCAAATGATGAACTAGAACCAAGCTGACCAGAAGATCGCAGAGTTCTGATAGATGACTGTAATACTGATTTACCATACAAAGCTCCACGTAGATGGAATAAACTTACAACGTCGAGCACCGATAACTAAGCATGACCTTCTTTCCATTACTGTCCCCAGCTGGATGATAATGTACAGTGCCTTACTGAATATAAATCAGCACTGGAGCAGGCAAAGTATTTAAAGTACCACTGATGGCATTTATGTTCCATAGTGGGTATTTGTGACTCAAGGGAGGTATTTATGCCGTATGGCAGGAATGACCCGTGGACCTTATACCACAAAGCAAAGAAAGCTGGAGAGTAGACACGTCTGAACATGATTTCATTTTAATTTACCGTGCAATGCTGTGTTGCCAGTTCACTGGATGATATACAGTTACCAGAATATCAGAATCCAAACCTGTCTGTCTTTCTGCTTTTGCTCAACCAATCTGTAGTGCAAATCCTTCTTATAGTACTACTCAAATGCCTAAGCCAAACAGCCTCATCTAGTCCAGCCTGAGTCCTGTAACCATTTTTTCCCCAAAACTTAATTCAAAGAAGCCACTTAGTTCCCCACGATCCAACTACCACAAACATTTCCAGTTGGCCAGGTCTCAGTGGTGAGCTAATGATCCTGGGACAGCTGACAAGCAGACAGACAAGCTCCAGAATGGCTCGTGAGTTAGAGAGAAAACCTTGGAACCCAATTTCTTGTGAAGCTGTCTGTGTCCTAAAGCTCTTTACCATACCCGATTTTCCCTGCATACCTACTACTTCTGAGAACAGCCTTTCATTAGCCCCTAGCTAATACCGATCACATGCATGAGGTACTTTAACGAATGCATAAAAGTAAAAGAGGTTAATGTGCACATGAGTATTTCTATATTGGGTTACATAGCAATACTGCTGTTTTGCTAGCACTCTTATTAGATTTGGAGCGAATGCTAATTAGGCTTTTACTGTTTTTTGTCTGTATGGAAACAGCACTGGCCACACAGCAGAGCATCTGAACCCTCAAACTCACACAAAGAGAACACACAAAGCGTTGGCATGACTGCTAGACTTTAGTAGTTCTTCAGCTGATCATTAAAAGAATAAGAATAATCCTTATCACCACACCTGAATATTTTAGCGATACCGAGCCAGTAAAATGAACCCGAGCACTGCTAACTTTAGCAAGCTATGTAATTCAACTATGTTACAGCTCCCTGATTTGATTCCAAGTAGCTAGCTAATAATGCTAATATCATGCTGAGTTAAACTAATATTTTTGTGTCATTAAAACCAGTAAACAAGTTTAATATTACTTAGGTAGCAATTGTATTGCATTGCGTGACTGAACTATGCTAATGAAAAGCTATCATCTTAAATTGCTCCTGAAATGATAAAAAGTCACTTGATGTGGATTAAGTCACACTTATTTTAAACCTAGGCTTCAATGGTAGAGAATCCTTATTTAATTTTGTTCACGCATCAAAGACATATCTTATCATCTTCTGCCCATTAAATCTACACACAAACATTGAACTTCAAATCCCCGCCGGTACGTAGCCAGCTGCACAGGGCAGGAAATAGAACGTGCAGCAATCCATTGTACTGATACACTGATACACACACACACACACACACACACACACCCTTTTATCCCAGCAACCCTTAGTGCTCAGTCTCCCAGCTTGATTGCTATGGTGTGACACAGGCTTATGCACATTTATGTCTTAAAACACGGCAACCCTGATTAAGTTTTATGTTATTTTAATATCGGGAAACTAATTGAACACAGCCTGTGCAGAGAACAAAGAAAAATGTGACATATATCGACTAATTTACTTACCTACAGGAGTCTTTCACTTTACATCCAGATTGTATTCTGCGAAACTACACATTAGGCTTCACTGTTAGAACACTATATTATATACTGTACTTAGTGATACTGTAGTGTATCACTTTCCCATACAATTATTTATTTGATATCACACTTTGATCACCATGTAGTCATTTTCTTTTCTTTTTTTTTTTTACTATTTAAGATGCCTAAAATCTTATGTCACTGTAAAGCTCAGCCCCTCCTTATCCCATTCTCACTCTTACCCCCCCCCACACACACACATTCATGAATTGAGAACCTTTTATATGACAATATTATGTGACAGTGCAACATTTTAATGTTGTGTTTACGACACAAGCAAGGAACTTAAAGAAAATGCATTTAACATTAAACGCAGTTTACCTCAACATATAGAAACTATTTCTCAGATAAGACCTAATCTGCACAGTCCTAGTGCTGCAAATCCAGCACATGTAATTCACCGGACTGGTAACACTTACTCGTCGTCATCATCATCATCTCATTGCTTATAACGAGCACAGTGTCAGCCAACCGTTTGCTCTGCTGACACCGGCATATATGTTTCATAAAACTTTCTAGACATAAAACAGGCTGCACATTTACGTGTGTCATTACAACTGCTCTTCTACAACAGCTAATGTACCTGGCAAGGAAATATAATGGTTAAGCAGGTTAATAGTCTTAATAATAAGGATAATAATCTTATCTGAAAATGTGCATACTTGTTTATGTGGAGAGACGGTACAATACCTTAAATTGTCAGTGAAGTTATGACACATTAAGAAAATAGTAAAACAGTGAATTCACCAAACATCTGTGTGTTACCATCTCTGTTATTTTTAGAGTTGGATGGGAAATAAGGAAATTGGTCTAAATAGTCTAAATGTGATTATGACAATTAGGACTTTTTGTACAAGTGTGTACATTAATCCACGTACATATAGTATCTGCTCAAAAGCTGCTTACTACCATAAAGCACATGTACTGGCCCTTTGTAGCGCTTACAGCAATAGTGTTATTCTGTGTGTGTGTGTGTGTGTGTGTGTGTGTGTGTGTAGGAGAAATCCCAACATCAGCCCATGCTTTTAAACCTTGGTTTTCCCTCGACCTCATCTTGAGGTTTTCCCCCCATAAATTTACAGTACACTCTAATCCAGCCTGACATTGGCAGTTTTATAGCTTCCAGGAAAGGCTGCAATAACGTGCCACTTAATTGAACGTTGAGATTCATTTAAACATGCTGGAGAGCTAAGTGGATTTGAAAATATCACTTTTTATCTTTGGGCCCCATTTGAAGTGGCAGCCTAGCGCCGGCCTCTGGCTATCATTTCTTGCAGATGGAATGGGTCAGGGGCAGTGCAGTAATCTGTGTCCCACCCCCCTCCACCTCCCCTCCATGTCAGGCCAACCATCAAGGAGAGCTAAAGTGGAGGTTTTGACATTAGAAAAACCCTCAAGAGCCCCAGGGAGTGCACTTTATTGCTTTCTGTCTTTCGCAGAAGAAAATGTTTAAACATAATCTCAACACCGAAGCTATGTATTACACAAGGAAATTTGTTCCTGCGAATGTGAGCGGCACGTCTTTTGAAAAGAGAGAACGCAATAATAGAAAGAAGGAATAAAACAATATGCTTTGTGCAAAATCAAACAAGACCACGTCGCTAACATAAATATAGTGCGGCTACGCATCTGAAGCACGTCTCACCAGCTTTCTTTGATAACCTGACCTAGATTCTTAGCTTTTCCTTACAGCACAAACGTCACATTAATTATAGTGAGACATATTTTTATGTACGTTTGCTCAATACTTGTTCACATCTGTACCGACTTCGAGAGGATGATCCGTGTTGCTGTGTTTTTGGAATGAAGCAACACAATGTTCAGGTTTTTGCATGGATTTGTGAGTATGACTTGAAAAAAAAGTTCAAAACTTATCACGTTTGAACACATTAATGTGCGAAATCAATTCGTGAAATTTAATTGAATTTAATTACTGTCCTTACTATGCATACTATGATTATACTATGGTGCGTAAATGTTTCACTGCACTGAAGTGCTTTATGGTAAATGACTATCAAAGTCTGAACCAGCATTTTATTGTGGTTAGAATATTTGCTATATAGTGCTAACAAATATTTGCTATTTTATTGGTAATTATTTTACTACATATATAATAAACCTGTACTATTTAACCCCGTATGTAATGTTCAGGATTAAGTGACATGACTGTGATTAACAATCAGAACACTCATTTATCAATATAATCAAATCTTGTTTTAATCAGACTAGTGTCACTAGTCAGGTGTTATTGGTTATTATTATTATTATTATTATTATTATTATTATTATTATTAATAATAATAATAATAATAATAATACATGTTATGATTAGTTTGAATTTGAAGTTTGTGAATGAATGAATGTTATGATCACATTTCTGATGATTATTGACTAAGGATGTTTACACACCGTGCTCAGCTGAAATACATTACTATGGTGGTCCAGGATTTAATTCTCTATGAATCGTATTATTGTATCATAACGATATTTTATATGGTGAATATGCTCGTGACTGTGGCATTAACATTGTTTTTGGTGGTCCCAGCGCTTATAAACACAACATCCCGTAGAAGCAGTAAACAGTGTAGCTTATTACAAAGCTTTTGACTTATTTAAGCAAAAAAAAAGGAAGATCTCTGCATGAAAACGTGGGTATTTTGCATACGGTAAATTAGCTTTTAAACTTGGTGTGTATTATGCATCTATCAATAAATGTGAGCTATTTAGGTTCTGCCTTGCAGATTGCGTGATCGTTTGTTCAAATTTGTGTGTATGTAATAATTGAACAATACATATATAATATATATTGTCCAAATTTCATATGTATAATATATATTATACCAATGCACACATACATACGTGTGTGTGTGTGTGTGTGTGTGTGTGTGTGTGTGTGTGTGTGGGTGTGTGTGTGTGTGTGTATGTGAGTGTGTGTGATATCAGTGTTTTTGCAGCGACTGATGAAACAAGAACATGAATAGAAGATTTCGGACTCACCAAGCGCCACCAGCAGTAGGATTAGAGTCATGTCCGTTCTCCAACACGCTGAGATATTACAACACATTGTACAAGTCTTCATTCACTACTTGCATCCGCATATAAATAAACACAAGTGCACAAAACGTGCATAAATCAGCAGAGAAGTTCCGAGTTCAATCTGCGCGACTCTTCATCCTCGGAGCATTGTAGTTTCTGCTCGTGCCATAAGGGTCATTAATGCTCCCACCGTGACAGACCTGCTGTGTTGAGATCTCCTCTGTAAAGCATCAGTAGGACTTGCTGGGGCGTGGATGCGTTCTGACGGAACTAGGTGAGTTTAGAGCCAACTTCCATACGCCTGCTTACAATTCCAAGTTCTCCATCTGTAGTGGATGCGCAACTCGGCACGATGCAGTTTTCTACTGACAGGCGATCCGATTCACTTCACTGAGTCGATTCCTTAAATAGACTCCTTTAAAGGCACAAGACCGGTGCGTTTTAACTTACGGCCTGCCCTTCGCATCTAGACAGCACTTGTGACGACATAAAAATGGAAATGTTTTACTGATTTGGTAGAAGAAAGTTGGTTCCAAAAATTAAACGAAACTGGTCCAAAGTATGAAACTAGACTGCTAATTACTGCAAGAGTCTCTCTACAGTCCTGGGTGTTATATGATGTTATATAACACATTATACATGACTTTTGTTCCTACTCACAGTAGATGTCCTGCAAAGATCACACCAAGAGGGAAGAGAACCTAAAGGTGCATTCTAAGTGGGTGTCCTGCAAAGATCACACTAAGAGGTAAGAAAAACTGAGGATAACTAGAAAACTTGGTCCTGAAAAAAGTCACAGCCGAATAACAAAGTGCAGGACTGAAGAAGAAAATGGAACCAGGGAACAGAGTGGGTGATCTGCAAAGGTCAAACCAAAAGCATAATGTGCAATGTTGAAAGAAGTGTTAGAACCCGTGGGTAATTAGGAGCTGATGTCTGGCAAAGATCACATCAAAAGAACAATATGCAATGTTAATGCAGTGTGAGACCCATGGGGAGTCCTGCAAAGATCACACCAAGAGCACAACATGCTGACGGAGGTAAAATGCATCCAAAGAATGAGAGAAAAATACCTGTAAAAACTCCTACATGCTAATGCCTGTTTGTGTGTCCACTATGAAAGAAAAACATGTTTGGGCACCTGCCGTCAAATTACATGTTCTGTTGATTTTTGAAGTTAAAATAAGGTAAACTAAACATCTGAATGATTTTTAGATATATTTTTGACCATGTTGATGCTGCATACAGATCATCCGTAAGGATGTTTTGCAAGGATTCAGATGTCAACTGACTTGTTAGCTGTTCATTAAAATTTCCAAATACTGCTTGTTCCTCTGTAGAAAAATATATGGCTTGTAATTCTTATAACAACAAAAAAAATGCAAACCATGTAATTTAACTCAGGATGGCCAAATATTTGTATAGGATTGTATTTTTATGAAAGGGCACTACAGAGGAAACTATTGCTTTTCAGAAAACATATTGCTGCATGTCTCATGCTGGCAAAAGACCACCGGGGCACTATTTTGACAGACTATTTACTACAGTTGTGTTCACTCTGAGATGCAGCCAGAACTGTGGATGTTCATGTTTATTTCATGCACTTGCACTGGTGCCTGACATTTACAGAACCTTCATTCTACATTCAGAAAACATCATCAAACTTTCATACAAGTTCTATAAAAAAAGTAAATAACACCTGGTGTAAATAAAAAGTTTCAGGTGTGTTGTATTTACAGAGATCTCTCATAGCCTAATCTTCAGAACATGCATGTGGAAGTGTATGAACATGAACATAGAGATTTCTGAGAACCTCAAAAAAGGGCTTTTGATGGTCATCAGGCTGGAAAAGGGCACGCCACCATCTCTAAAAAATGAAGAGTCCACCAATGCACACTTGTGCAAACTGTGTACAAATTCATGGGATTCAAAACCTTACTTCTAAGTAACCTCTAAACAATTAAAGGCCACTCACAATCCACCTTGCAAGAACACAGTGAAATCTATTGCTCTCCAAACAGAACACCGCTGTCTTTCTACAGCAGTCTATCTGTTGTTCGAACAGCCGAGTCTCTGGCTATCTTCAAATGCCGTTTTAAGACCCATTTATTCCTCACTTACCTCACCTAACCCAACCCCAGCCTTCTCTTTCTCTATCTCTCCAAAAACACAACCTTTACAGTTTCAGAAGTGTATTCTTGTTTAGAGTCTTATTAGGAATGGATCATGTTGCTGATGTCTTAACGCACTTTTGTAAGTCGCTCTGGATAAAGGCGTAAAGGATAAAGGCTAAATACTGTAAATGTAAATCTCCAGTTTGCTAACGATCCTGTGGACAAGCCCGAAGCTTATCCCTTCTGTGAAACATGGTGGTGATAGTATACTGGTTTGGGTTGCTTTGTTGTATCTGGGCCATAAGAGCTTGGAATACAACACTTCTTCATCAGTGACAGAACAAATGAATTACATCAGCAAATTCTAAAGGAAAATGTCAAGATATTTGTCCATGAACTGAATCTCAAGAGAGAGAGACAATACATCACATAGCTGCTACACGACTAATCAACTGTTGCCAGAATCAGAATCATTTAGTTGCACTTATTCTTACCCAAAAGGGGTCGCATACTGAAAACAATCACTTTTTGCAGGCTTCAGAAACATATGCTACTTATAGATAAGCATTATTGAATCGTTTTCCTCAGTAGATACTGTAAATGGCCAATCATAATATTGTATCTCATTTGAATAAAACGGTTCCCTTCATTTACTTTTACTACTTGAGTAAACATATGATCGCGTTTTAAGCTTTATGAAACCTTGTGATATTTTGCATAGCTCTGGCTTTTGTACCTTTGCCCAGGGAATCCAGGTTAGGCTCCAAACCCTCCACCAACACCCTGACAAGAAGAAGTGGGGTTAAAATAGGATGTTTAGTTTCTGCATTTATTTACAGGGTGCGTCTTTTAGTTCTGTTGACTTGGTCAAGTCTTTGGCACTTTAATGAAATAAAGATGTAACAATTTATCTGTGTATTCTGATAACTGTGTGGCCATATTAAAAAGGAAACTCTCAGGCCTCCAAACTTTGGATTGAAGTTCAAAGGACGTTAATCCTATGGTTTGGCCACAATTGGACATGATTTTTCTTCCCTCTGCTCTCTTTCTGTCTGTCTCGCTCTCTGGAGGCCTCACAGCTGTAAAACTGTGGAAACTTGGGAGGCTGGAAGGAGTCTATGAAGTGGTGACTTCATGAATATCTGTTTCTTTCAAACGAGGCTTTTTTTCTCCTCAGTCTATCCATTGTTGTAGTTAAACGTTTTCTGCTTAGGAAAACCACAAGTGTTAGAACAAATGGTCTCCACACCCAGTTCACATACACATTTCTCTTAACCGTTCTCTCTCACACAGCGGACTCGGGCTCACTAAGTAAAGACAAGTGTAGATAAGAAATCCCACTTGGCAAGGATGGAAATGACTGATCTGTGTGTTATTATCTGTGGATTTTAGTGACCATATCCTGTTATGAACTAATCGCACTGTGAAGGAGCTCTCAGGAAAATAAGGCAAAACTCAAAATTAAAAGACAAATTCTGTAAAAAGAATTCTTCTTAGATGAGGATTGGGATTTTTTAAAACTATGTTTGTTCTCTTTTGGGTCAGCACAAGCTTATGTATGTTACCGTGCTGTGTGTTTGATCTGAATTTTCAATGTCATTTCGAATACCTGGTTTCTGGAGGTCCATCCTTAAAAACCCCAATACGTGACACCCTGCCCTGACTTCTGAACTCTGATCTGTTTCGTGTGTGTGTGTGAGAGACCTCTGACACTTTTGAATGTACTGGCATTTCCACAATCTCTGATGTTTTGACCCAGGCTTATGTTCCAATACCCAAAATAAACACTGGCCTTCCACCTCAGTCACAGGAGAGATGTCTCTGAGACAGGAGAGACGCCACTGTTTGTGGTTGTAACACCATGACTGGTCTAGTATACTGATATCTTTACCACATACCGTGTAGTTTTTAGCTAGATATAATAGCTAAATGTGTGTATTGAAAATAATGGTAGACGTATAGATCAGGTTCTGCAACAAGTTCAGAAGCAGTTGCACAATAATAACATGCAGCGTGTCTTACATTTCCTTTTATTTAATTGCAGACACTATAAAACAGAGATATTCACGTTTCGTCTGGGCAGATTAATTTCATTTATTAATAAATATCAATTCCTGCATTTTCGGCCTGTAACTCATTTAAAAAATTAGGGCTGGGGCACTTTAGAGCTAACAGTGAGGTAAAAACTATACAATGATGCTTTCAAAACAGGCGATCAGAATTGAGTTGGTACAAAAGCAAAAGAAAAAGGAACGCCGAGTCTTTGGGAACAACAATGGACAGACGATTTCAAGTTTATCACCAAATGAGTGAGAAAATTATTGAAATGTTTAAAACCAGGGGATCTGCATATTTCTCTGATTCAATGGACAACGAGGAATTTCTGTGTTTAAAGGGCAAAGGCACAAGCCTAAACTGAACATCTCCAACATCTCCAATCACTCAGACAACACTGCATCACTTACCATCATTCATAAATAGCAGATATAATCACATGGGCAAGGGATTCATGTGGGGATCAACTTTAGTCTAGCATTACAATATGGAGTGTAATTCACAAGTGACGCTTAGAACTTCTCCAGGCTCAAAGGCACATAGATGGACCATCACACAGTGGAAATGTTTATTGTGTTCAGATGAATCAGTATTCCAGATATTTTTTTGGAAGTAATGGACACCGTGTGCTCCAGACTAAAGATATCTAGGACCATCCAGACCTGGTATCGGGCTGTGTCAGTGTCTGTGGCAAAGGCCATTGGTCATGGGTGCTTTTGTTTCATCTTTCCTATAACGCCAAACATAGTAATCTTACGTTATCTTATTATAAATCTTAATATGGTGTGTTAACCTTACAAAAGTATCAAAAACCTTATACACCTTATAAAATTTCAAACTATAAGCTATTAAAGCATTTATATATGTTCACCTGGGTAATACAATTAAACGATATCAAAGAAACGATCAGAAGTATGATTGCATCTTTCAAGCCAGTTGAACCTCAGAAAGCCTTTAATGTTAATCACTTCTAAGAGCAGCAGGATGTCTTTAGCCGGCTACTAAAACTGGGTTGGGTTAATAAACAGAAGGTAGTCAGTAGCAACAGACGCTTTGTTTTGTTGTTTAGTCAGGACTTTAAATATTACAATGCCACTATAATATTTTATACGGATGCTGCAGTATGTATGTTTTTGATATTTTGTTATTACAGCAATAAAAATATAATGTCTATATAATTTATTTGGCTTATTTTACATTTATTTGACACCCCTCTACCACCATGAAGTCTGTGCACACTACAGGCAGAGGGAACTGCCCGGTCAGCAGTGTTGCCAAGACACTTAAAAAATGTGGTCTTCTGAAGTTACTCTACAAAAACAACCTATAAACACTTTACTACTTCACTAAAAACAGCCTTGTTATGTTCACTTCAAAGATAAAAGTGCATAAAGAAGTGCCAGACAGTGGACCACAAGGGCCAGGATTTTAAGCCCCAGTGTTGTCAAGCTGCCATTGTACGTCCTTGCATAAAGGACCTCATAGCAAGGTTGCTAGGAGTTTACATTGTTAGTGAGTGTGTTGTTTGCAAGTGGTGCTGGATAAGTCTGGCAGCTAAATGATTAAATCCAAACAAGGTCAATGTAAACGTTGAATGTACTTTCACGGAACACTGCATTAATAACATATAGAGCATCACTGTCTTAAAACAGCCTCAATTCTGTGTCGCATGCACTCCAAAAGATAATTCCTTTCAGATTCCGCTCATGATTGCATGATTGCATCACACAATTCCTGCAGCTTTTCAGATGTGAATCTCCTGTTCTACATTTATATTTGCATTCACTAAATAAGTGATCAGCACCCACAATTTGTATGGAGGCACTCGCTGGCCTGTAACTGTAACCCTCCTTCCTCACAGGTTTGGTCATGCACATGGTGTGGACCTGTCATGAGAGAAAATAATATTAATAACAAAAATATTTGCTAAAATCCTAAATCCTATGAGCTTCTCATTCGTTTTCACAATGGAACAATTTAAAAAACATTTTGAGAATGAAAATTTTGCAAAGCAGGAGCATTTCTTAAATACGTTTTGTACCAAAGCACACATGACATTTAGAGGGGCACATCTGTAAAAAAAATAAGCCTGTTAAACACTAATTTTATAATATGCATAATCACGTAATTTAACATTTAAGCAGGAATTATTCTGTCATAGATCACTGTATTCAATAAACATTATTCATTACCTAGTGCTCAGCAATACAAGATAAAATTGACTTTTTGTATTTTTGTGTGTGTCTTTAGGAAGGTTCTTCCAGTGCAATTACAGTGGTGGTTCAGCTATTGGGTCAAGGCCATTGAACCCACAACTGAATGCCAGTTCAATTACACATTGCTCTGGATAACGACAACGACTAAATGCTGTAAACTCTAAATGTAACCATTCTGTGATCCACTGATGAATTTAGGACGAGTTATGCTTATTATTAGTAGTTGCAAATCAACATGGTATAAACATGTCACCTCACTATTCAAAGTTTAACAAGATTCAGGTTCCTTGACATAGGAATATTGAAATTTTAAATGAGCTTATTTACTGTCTTATTCTCTCTTTTATTAGCTTGCCTTTGGCTTGTTTGACGTCTGTCCATCCCTCCCCTTCTTTTCTTTTTCCTCCTTCTCATAAAATTGTGATTAAGTTATGTTGGCTCACCACCAGAGTCTTATTAATCTTATTGTTAGGGGATTTAATCCCCTGTTGTGTTGCCATGGAGGTGCAGGGTATCCCCCCACCCCACTCAGTTACACTCACACTCCTTCTCTTTAGATACCGGATGGGTTGAGGCTAGGATCCGGAACAATGCTCTCACAGAAAGGAGGGATTTAGCAGTTCAGTTCAGAAATGAGAGAAGAGAGAGAAGAAGGGTGAGAGAGGCAGAAAAGTCACGGTGTGTTAAACATGTCTGTGTTCAGTAATCAAAGTCTGTGGGGTTCCCTTTCAGAAGCAGGAAACCCTTGAAAAGGGTTTACCACATGAGCTCCAAGAGTTTACTTAGAAACAGAGTGATACTTGCATACTTGCATTTGAATATAGAAAATATAAAACAACAAATATACTGCTCCCAAAAATGAGGAGATTCTTTCAAATGAAATCTCCCATAATGAAGTATCCCCTAATTTATGTGAGCAGTGTATTATAGAATTCAGCCACCATTAGATCAGATATAGCTGATATAAAGACCATATATAATTATTTAACAGTCTCTTTATTACAGTATAACTAGAGAATATAACATTTGTATGCAATATAAAAAACATATACATATTAATAACATTTGTACGCAATATAAAGAAACAACAAAAACGGCAAGTATTTAATGTAACCTCCTCTTTCACTTGAGAAATAGCAAAACCTGGCAGCTTCATCGGGATGCTAAGGAAATTAAGAAGGAATTGTCTTTTTCAGAAGGAGAGACTTTTTTTTCTGAAGGGGAAGATGATGAAAAGGCCAAGAATCAAAATGTATTTTTTGCTGACTATATGTGTATATGGGTATTATAACAATGTTTCAATAACAAATACAGTGGTGGCCTAATAATTTTGCACAGTACTGTGTATTGTGCAGGGAAGCACATGTTGCTTGCATATTATTTGTATCACTGTACTTTGATTGTTTTACCCAAACATTCAAGCCCATTTCTATGTTAATGAGACATAAATTACCAATAGAGGCTCAGATTTACTCTTATGTGTGCGTAAAAACATAAAACCATAAAAATGTATACGCTCATTTACTAACTGCTCTAGCTTTGACTAAAGGTAAGTACAAAATATTTTTTAAATGCAGCTATAAATTAAGTAACATACAGGCATGCATGCAACAGTGACTCCTGCCATCCCTGTGATGGTCTGGCATTCCATCCCAGACCGGCTTAAACTCGGTCCTGACCAGGAGAAGTAGGGTTAAAACGTGAAAAAAGATCTGATTCATTTAGAGCCAGCTGTGGGACTTATTAATACTAGGCAAGGGCAGGGATTAAGCGATTTGCAGGAGGCTGCAGCTGTGGAAAATGAATGTATGAGAAGTAGGATATGATCAGACTGAACACAGGATTTTTGTGGACAGTCATATGGTTTGAGTCCTTGAGACCTTTCAAATGTTCCACTTCCATTCCATGAATGTCACAACGCAGTCATCATAACATCTTTCAGAGTTGTCCATCTGTGAGTTGATGCATTTCTTATTTTTTACAGAATTAAATGCAGACCTGCTTTGCTAATGGACTTGTAACCTTCTGATGAATCGGACGTTCACTTTTCTGTCCTACAGCTACTGTTCTCTTGCTTTGTTCTCCGACACGTCCTGTTGAAAGCTGATCTTCCCTTTTACACTCCTGGCTGAGGGCTTCACGCTTTTTTTTTTTTTTTTTTAAGCGTTTTTCTGTATTTTCCTCATCCATCATCATTCTGTACTGACAGGTCCTTCAGTTCTGGCTAAAGAGAACCACCTGTGCAACAGGATCCTCCTATCATGGTTTCATTTTCATTTGGATGGCAAAATTATTTTGGGTAAACTGTTTTGGGTATTTGGCTGTCATTCAAGATTAGGACGTTAGCATTTTGACCACAACACCTTTTCCCACTTTGGGCCTCACGTTCCTTGAGTTAGTTTTCATAAAAACAAACCCAGATCTCCATTTGGATGGCTGATTCCCATTACACAAATTGTGTTTTGGGTCAAAAGTCACATTTTTCCCTTTATATAACCCTTAATCCAGAGCTTATAACCCTTTTTCAGGCTCATTATCAGCTACTAACCAAACAAACATGGTTATATTATTGTATATTTTGATATGCTGATTACTAGTAAAGATATTACTGAGAATATAATGACATAAATCAAGATGCAGAGTTTGAGTCTTGATTGTTGTGTGATTAGGGGATTATTTTGGACACAGCCCACAAGTACAGCTGCCTCACATCAAGTAACTAAAATGCAATTATCTGCAATTAAAAAAAGATAGCTGCGTTATTTAATAATGCAGCTATCTTTTTAAGAGTTCCTTAAACATGGTAGAGTACCAACAGGTCTGACAAGTTCGAGCTGTGACAAGGTGCAAAGAGTCCCAGTCAGAAGGCAGCACTCAGGTTCAGCTCAAGCACACATGGCACACGGACAGACAGGATATTGACCGTGACTACACTAGGAATACCTTTATAACTCTATGTGAGGATCAATAGGTGTAAACACGCTCCAGGTGTAGCTAATGAGCGACCTGCAAGAGAGAGAAGGGCAACGTGTAACGTGGCTGAGCGCCGGCCACACACCTTAGAAAACAGTGGGATAGGAAAGAGAGAAGGAGGAAGAGGAGGAAGAAGAAAAAGGAAATACTTAGGGAAAGGGGTTCACTTCAAAACGGTCCTACGCACAAGAACTCAAAAAGATTGGTTTAAGACTACATAGCCCAAAATCCTTTCATTAAAATATTTACCAAAGTGTCTGTATTATTCATTACTCATTTAGCAAATCAAATGATCAAGTATCTCATTGAAATATTGCACTGTTCATTCAGTAATCTCAAATTCCTACAGAACAATAATACTGCAGTCGGTACACAACGATTCCTAGAGGACAGATCTAACAAGCATTCTCTTTAGCTTGGGCGTCTCTGAGTGTTACTGCATGTATTGTATATTGTACGCATATACATCATGCTTGCATATATATATATATATATATATATATATATATATATATATATGCATTGCAGTGGTTCCCGACCACTCATTTCAGTTCTTGATTGATGCATTTTGACTACAAAATGGGTCTTGGTTCTCGTAGTCGAGTCGAGTCTCATGACTAGTTCCAGCTGAAACTCAATTCATGATTCCGTACACAGTGATTCAGTCTCAGACTAGCCCTTGATCATCTACAGTACGATCAGTACAGTGCGTGCAAACACGTCTCCATTTGTCCTAAAGAGGTTACTTAATAAGAGAATACATTTGGGCAGCTGTAAGTGTTTTATATCTAAACACTATAATCTCTTTTCATATGCTGCGATGCAGTAGAGAATGCTCTATCAAAAACTCCTCAGTGCATGATAAAATATAACTTGATTGATAGATTTGTCAAAGAAATCCCCTTCCTAAATTAAAGAGCACCTGTAAAATACAGCTCCATTAATGCTAGTTGCATTATAAACCTTCTGAGGGTCATTGTTCTGAAACCTAACACTTTAGGAGTCCTGGAATTTGAAATCACAACCTTCTAGTTCAAGAAACAAACACTTACACTTCTCCTTCCAGTGTAATTGTAAAACTTCCTACACATACACACACACACATACATCCAGTACATAACATACAGAATGAATGGCCGGATAAGCCATTACTGTAACACACAATTGTTTGTGACAAATATATAATGTTGTTTTAATGACATACCATTTCATACCTGAGTATGACATACATCCATATCTGATGTGTGCTTTTTGCACACATATTTTGGTCTTTGGAAAATTGAGGAGTCTGATTGAAGGCGTTTTCGAATCTGGGGAATCTGTTGGTGATTAAAGGCAATAAACCATGAGCTGTTATTCGATTGTTATTACAGTTTGTTTTGCCAAATATTATTAACTTAATGATACACAGATTTAGACCAACAGCTCCATACTGAAGAGTTTTGTTTTTTACTGATTGATGGTTTTATATGATTTCATGCCAGTATCACTTTTCAGTTGAGCTGTGTGGGTATATTTATCTTCATTCATTAAACTATTACAAAAACACAATGCATTTGTATTCTATTAAACGTCTTTCTCATTTATTATAGATTTAAAAATGTAGGAATATTTTATAGTGCACAGCTCCTGTGGCTTGGAGCTAAGAGTTAGCTGCTGGAAATAGCAGTTCGTGTGGACTTGGGTTCAAACCACAGACTAGCTTGTAATGTGAAGGTCAGGTAGTGCAGTTATGGAGTCCTGAGACAGACTAGAATCCCATCCAGAAAGGCCCTAAAACATTGGAGAATGTATGCTGGGATAGGGTCCAGACCATGACGTTACCCTGACCAGGATAAATGGGGTAAGAACAGAATATTAAATTTTAATCCAAATGTGGCTTGATGAGGACAGTACCTCACTGTAAGAAGGTCCTGGATTCGATCCCAGGTGTGGGTCCGTTCTGTGTGGTGTCTGCTTGTCTTCCATGTGCCTGCTTGGGTTTGCTCTGGGTGCTCCTGTTTCCTCCCACAGTCCAAAGATGTTTGGTTAATTGATTACACCAAAGTGGCCTTAGGTTTGGTTCTATGATGGATTGGCTCCCTGTCTAGGGTTATTCCTTCCTTGTGCACTATGCTGCCACCCTGATCAGGATTAAGCTGATAAGAACGTGAACGAATAAAGTTTCCATCAAATTAGAAGTGTATGTATAAGACATACTGAGTTGTGATTTAAGACAGCTGCAAAATTCGCAAATTGGAGCTTTTCTGTATGGGAATTAGACACATGATCAAGTGAGCAATACGTGGGCTATAACAGCAGGCGACCAGCTTGAGCGCCATTGCTGTATGAGGGAAATAGAAAGGCAAGACTCCAAAATAGACAAAATATCACAAACAATGGGTCACTGAGCAGAGAAAAAAGCTGGCCTCCCCAGGTGAATTCAGATTTATGTTGCACCATGCTGGAGGGAGGGTCAGAATTTAGTACAAACAGCAAGAATCAATGAGCCCTTCCTGCCAGGTGGATTGTTGGCTGGTGAAGTGATGGTGTAGGTGTTCTGTTACCAGTAATGGTGTAGGTGTTCTAATACCAGTGATGGTGGTAGTCTAATGGTTAAAGTACTGGCCTAAATTAAATTAAACTGGTTAAATCCCACCTCTGCCAAGCTGCCACTCTTGGGCCCTTGAGCAAATCCCTTAACGTACAATTGCTTGGTACCAAGTTCATGTCAGCTGTTAAACTAACGGCAGAGGAACCTTTTCAGCAGGACAATACATGTGAATGCACCATCTCTGACTACACCACAAGCCCAGCTAGTTGCATGTATTTGGGAGGTGGCAAAAAGGCTATGCAGTCCACTCAGTTTGATGAGAAACTGAGATCTGAGCTTGAGGAAAACGAAGATCAACAGTTGGGCAGTGATACTGCGGTTGAGTGTCAGTTTGGTGTGAAAGCGCAAAGAACAGTAACTTTTAACTTTTAACCTTAAAACAAATCCAGGTTTTGAGCGACAGCATGGAGAGAGAAAGAGAAGTATCGTATTGAAGGTATGTGTGTGTGCTAATGCAGCTGCATTAACTTTCCCATGTTTGCGAACAGGACATAATAAAAATATCTCCTCACATCTGACGTTCAGATGTCCTCACGCTGCAATCCACACCCTTTCAAGCAGACCACTGAGAGAATTCGAGAAGATCCATGTGCAGCTGACCCCTCTCGCATCCTCTGTGCCAGTCACAGCGTGTGAGGAAGTTTGGCCAAAAGATCCCTGTGCCAGAGATGGAATTCCTCTGTAGTGAGGCCACAATCCCACAATGCCCCACCAGGCATGCCTGCACAGTCAGACCTCCGGGGGTGAGCTCTGTCAAAGCCTCTCTCTTTCTGTCTCATTTCATGTGGTTTGAGGTGAATATTTGCCCAAGTCTTGGATTTAGATCTGAGCCTTGGCCCATTCTTAGTTGAACAGGTGATGCCATTCATGTAGCCTTCCATGCTTTGATTCTAATGTTTACAATAAATGTCCGATTGCTCTGTTTATGTGGGGCTGAATTAGAAAACGGGTAACTTCACTAAACTCACGGCAACTGCAGCTCAAGCAGGACTTGTTACAAGTTTTAAATTATCTGCACAGTAAACAAATTGAGACAAATGTGGTTGACCTTTTCCTTTCCCTTCCACTCACGATCCATTTATAGGTAAGTCTGATATACCGACCATCCGATAAAGCTCTGTTTGAGACCAAGACCAAGGTCTTAACAATTCATACATTATCAATCGATCAATCAATCAATCAATTATAATCAGAAAGAATGTCTGTCTTGTAAATGTGGACATTGCAGTTGAAACAAATATTGATTTTCTTGGTAGGTGTTGCATATGGACTCTAAAGTGTTGTATGTTTCTTCATGTGGACTCATTCCTTCTTGATTGTGTGTAGCCAGTGAGTTAAAAAAATATGTTAATATTTAATTTTAGGGATTTATATTTTGGTTCGACAGTGTGTGTGATCTTTAATGTGTGCTTGTAACTGAAGAAACACGGTGTTGCGGAGTGATATTTAGATGCTGTGTAGATGGTAGAGTTCCACTCGTGCTTTCAGGGCCATCTCTAATGTGTTTATGTATCGTTTGCACAGATGCAGTTTTCGTATAAAATGTCCTTTATATTCATATAACAATAACATAAAATGACTATGTGACAACAGTAATTTTGGGTCATTGACCATTTTGGTCACTGACCCACTTCACATAACATACTGTGCTTAACCAGTAAGTGACTGAGGAAAGTCAGGATAATAACATTCAAGTTACTGTTAAATAACCATAACTGCAAAGCTACTATTAAAAAATATCAGATGTAGACTTTAATGCCCGCATGGTTTATGCGCAAGCCATGCAGAATGATATATCGTGTAATGCTTCACGCATAAAAGTGTAATCCCCTCCAGATGAGTCTCAGCATACCACAACGAACGACATCTGTTCAAGCCCTATTGCTCTGTTTTATGTTGCTTTCGGCACATATTTTTGTCATTGGCAAAAATGTCATTAAAGTGTCATTAAAAACAAGCACATTTTCCATAAGAGCTGAAAAGCATCACATATTAAACCTAGCAAAACCAGCTTGTGAATATATAGGAATAATTCAGTGTTTTTTAACCTAATATCCATCCATCACCTCTGTAGCCTGTGGGTGACTGCTGGGGGAGCCTGCCAAGTTCTCCAATTTGGTTAACCAATTATAATAATCTATGGATTTACTTTAAGAACAGTAGGGCGGAAAGTTGTTGAGCTGACTTGTTAAAGGTAGAAACCTATATACATTCATATTGAGAGTCATAGAGATATTCAGTACAATCAGGGGTACCACCAGATCCACTTTACTGGGGCATCCAGATTTTCAAGGACTCTGAATCTTCTAGACCTTTTAGCAGCCTTTCACACAGTCAACTCAAAGTTTCTCACATTATTGCTTCCTACCTGGAGGATCCATGTTGTCAGGTGTAATGGAGAGGCTCCGTATCTGCACCATGTGCTCTAACAAATGGAGTTTCACAAAGCTCAGTTCTGGGACATCTTCCTTTCTCTCTCTACACCCATCCTCTTTGTTAAATCATAACATCTAATGACTTCTCCTATCACTGTTATGCTGATGCCACTGAGCTCATCCTCTCCTTCCCTCCAACAGATGTGGTATCACAGCAAGTCTGGCGAGCATCTCATCATGTGATGTCGGACCATCACTTGAAGCTAAACTACAGCAAAACTGAGCCTTACATTCCTGAAGATGGGTCCCCTTTTGAAGGTCTTACCTCTCCCAAGTAAACACCCCCTATCACCCCCGCTGAGAATGCAAGAAACCTTGAAGTTATCTTGGAGTAATCAGCTGGAGTATCCATCCTTCCTTTCAAAGAAGGTCATCCAGGTGCTTATCCAGTCTCTTGTTCTATCGACACTACATTACTAGAATTCTGTTCTGGCCGATCTTGCCACGCGTAAAATCAGATCTCTGCAACTGATTCAGCATGTAGCAGCATGTGTATTCAATTGACCCTAGTTTTCTCATGTCACCCCACTGTTATGTTCTCTTCCCTGGCTCCTTGTAGCTGCCCATATCAGATTCAAAACTCTGATGCTCGCCTAAGAAGCTGAACAGAGCAGTACCTTCTTACCTAAAGGCTCTAATCAAACCACGCTCTCTACTTGTTACCTTTGAAACACAAGCTTGGCTCGACTGGACCCACCACACAAGATTAAAGGACGACAAGCATCAAACTATTCCCCGTCCTGGCACCCAGGTTGTGGAATGAACTATTGTCCAAGTGGCTGAGTCTCATGCTGTCTAACTGCTGCTAAAAATGCACCTCTTCACTCAGCAATTAAATGAAGACTGAAAAAGCAGCTGCATAATTAAAAATAAAGTTTTACTTGATGTCAGCTCATATTAAGAGAGGAAAACCTTAGTGAAACCGTATGATCCGATCATCAACGGTAGTTGAGAAATATACGTTTTGTCCCCTACACTGTTTATTGCTACATTTTCCAGACCATTCATTTCATACCATTCGTCAGCTTTTGGCTAGTCAGGTGAACTCTAGCAGTCATTAGCATTGCAATGATTTTTTTAGTCACATGCTTATTACCAGGGAATTAGGATTTCTGTCATGGTTGGTCACATGATATGTGCGACTCAGGCCACTGGCTTAATTATATATCCATCAAATCAAATTCTCATGAACTGGATATATCAGCTGTTTGAAGGCTAAATGATGCATGATAATATTTTACAGTGGTTTCCTCCTTAAATATATCCCAACATGACTGTATCCTTGTAATCTTTTCCAGTGCAGGAAACATCTCTAAGTCACTGAGGACGCATTTGGCTATTATCACTAATCTTCTGACTTCAGACAACACTGAAGCAAAGGTAAAGACATTCCTCTCCTGCTATTTGTGCACTAGGCTGTAAATGTAAAGTGATCACTTCTTTGAGCTTAGAGCTGGACTAAAGCATGTGGGTCATGTTAGCCGTGGCAAGTCGATGAAACAGAACATGTGGAAGTCAGATAATCTCACCCTTGATCGTCAGGAGAGAATCCTAACAGTTTGTGTCAGGACGTTCCTCAGATCAGTCCATGACGAGCCTCTTTGGAGATCAAAGTGTCAGACATGCCAAGGGCGAAAACGGAAATAGAAACAGTACCATGAAGGTTCTCCTCTCTCCTGTCTGAGTCACATTCATCATGCAGAGAATCATTTTTATCAGTCTTTAGAATAACCTTTACAAAACTGAAGCTACTGTGAATATAAAATCTGACCGGTATACAATGTAATCCCTGTTATTTATGGTTAAAGTTTGGCAAGGAAAATAACATGAATTGAACCATAAGTGAAGCAACACTTCTGACTCCTGCACAGTCAGCTCAAGAACGACTTCCATATAAAACCATTCTGTGCTCACAGATCTTTTCCCCTTCAGCTGTCCTCCACACAGAAGTAATTACATCGAATTATCCACATGACAGGTGAGCAGGCAAGAACCTGCAACCAGCTGTGTGCGTGTGTGTGTGTGTGTGTGTGTGTGTGTGTGTGTGTGTGTGTGTGTGTGTGTGTGTTTGGGTGTAAAGTTTATACATCATTGTGAGAACCAAGTGTACCCCCTCGTTTTTGTACTACTAAAATGGATTTTGGAAAAAAAAAAAAACGTTAGAGTTGGATGTAGAACAACGTAGCTATAAAATATTATTTCAGAGGAAAGTCCCCATAATGATTTGAAGACGTGTGTGTGTGTTACCATGTAGGTGGCCTCTGTTCCAGGAATATATATATATATATGTCTGGTAATATCTGGCAAAATGTTACTGCTTAAAGCGTAGAGCACATTACTGTATTTACCATTCTAATCCTAAAAAAGGCGCTGAAGAACGAGCTTGATCAAATTATTCAAATTCTATGCCATTTGCACTCGAATAATTAAATTTAATACTTGGCATTCTCAAATGATTCAGTTCATATACCATGGGCATATACCAGTGTTGTGGCTGGGTGGGAAGCACTGCTACCTCACAGCAAGAAGGTCCCAGGGTGGAGCAGCCTGGGTCGTTTCTGTGTGGAGTCTGCATGTCCTCCCTGTATTTGCATGGGTTTACTCCAGGTACTCCGGTTTCCTCCCACTCTCCAAAGACATGCATGTTAGGTTAATTGGTGTCTCTAAAGTGGCCCTTAGTGTGTGACTATGTATTGACACCCCATCTAGGGTTGTTCTTGCCCTTGTGCGGATCCCACGTGTGGAATAATCAGAAGATAATGAATGGATGGCCTATACTAGTTGCACTCGAATAATTCCATTTATATACGAAGCATGCTCAAATGATAAACTAGGGACACTGAAATGATTCATCTAATAGACTAGACATGCTTAAATGTTAAAATTCAAATTATATACTTAGCTTAGTCAATTTATTTTAATTCATTTACAAGACTTTGTGATGATTCGATTCATAAGCTGAACATTTTTCCCTTTCTGCCTCCTGGTCTGGAATCAATCATAGAATTTATTGAGCTCAGACAAGCAAGCAATCTTAAAAGGACTTCATTTGTCCAGTTATTTTCAGGACTCATAAGAGTTGGTCTTGCAGTGCCATGGGATGATCCCCATTCAACTTTTTCTCCCTTAGATACAGACAATCACACCTGGGTGACAGACTGTTTTGTTATTAAAGCTGAGTATGCAGAATGAATTTTCTGATTTGGAAACTGAGCATATTTGACGTGAAATGTTTCTAAATGGAGCGTGTTTAGAGTAATCTGTTTTGATTTAGAGACTCTGCGCACTGAATGAATAGTTTGTATTTATAAACTGGGTGTCATGAATGTGAAAAGTGTGGATCTCAAACTCAGCACACTTTCTTTCAACATCATTTTTTTAAACAAAGAAAATCCGCTTTCAAACACAGAATACAATTCACATTTCTTCTTCAACTAAAACCCTGCTCTGCTCAAAGCATAAGTGTGTGTGTGTGTGTGTGTGTGTCTCCCCCTTAGGCTGATTTAGAGTGGTAGAGGGCTTCAAAGCTGCTCTGTGCATGTCAAGTGGCTCAGTTTCTGGAATCTATCGATTCTCAGTGTGACTTAAACGACGTGCACCACAATTACTTCCATAAGTGCATTCTGACTGCGGTTAGAGTGAATGACGATTTCTCCCAGACTCTTCTCTTCCTTCCTGTCCCTGTTTCTCTCACTCTCATTTCTGTCCTCTCTCTATCTCTCTCTATGGCTCTACAGTCGTGGTCTGACCACACTGTCCATAAAGCGGCAGATGCTGTAGAGCCTGGCTAGTGTTAGGCCAATTCAGCTTACATACGTAAATAAGAAACAGCCTTCCATGCTGATGCAGTTTACTTTTATGCTCTACAAAAATACTTCCAATGTGTATGAAGAAACAAATATTTTTAAAACCTTTTCTAGCCACAGAATTAGCTCTGCTCAAACTTAGCCCCCTCAAGACCCCACCGCTGCCATGGATACTCAGTGTTTTTCATTTAAAACAAATATTATCACCCGCCCTCACTCACTCTGCCAGCTAGTAATAATTCTTTCCAAAACACAGTCTTCAATTTCTCTACCATCTAGCTGTCATCTGCTCTATCATCCAGCCTTCAGAAAACCATCAGCTGTCACTGTAGCCCTCATCCTCTCTACCATATAGCCATTATCCTCTCTACCATATAGCCATTATCCTCTCTACCATATAGCCCTCATCCTCTCTACCATATAGCCCTTATCTTCTCTACCATATAGCCATCATCCTCTCTACCATATAGCCATTATCCTCTCTACCATATAGCCATTATCCTCTCTACCATATAGCCATTATCCTCTCTACCATATAGCCATTATCCTCTCTACCATATAGCCATTATCCTCTCTACCATATAGCCATTATCCTCTC